>ML798077.1:121664-132722 GCA_009831015.1 Picea engelmannii
CACCATTGGAGAGCTAAAGAGGTAGGCTCTTAAGCCCATTTTTTTTTCTTGTTTTGTTTTAAAAAAAATGCATGTGTTGTAAACTAGTATATTATGGCATATGCTATGTTGAATATTTGAATGCTTTCTTCTCCTACTCTTTCCGATTTCTCCTCCATCATTCTATTGCAGGTAACAAGTTATTATCAAGGTTCAACATTCATGATGTTGATGTCAATGTGGTATGTCATTTTGGTTCCATTTTTTGTTATAATGATGGTGGTGGGAAGTTCACATCGAAATACCCATGATAGTGAGGATGAAATAGAAGTGGACAACACATACCAAGGAGAGGAAGAAGGAATGGAAGGGGATGAAGACAATGAAAATCACAGTGATGATCATGATCCCCAAAAAGTTAAAGAGAGGAACACAGCTCTGTGGAAGTATGTCACAAAGCTTACTGGAGGGAAAGGGGGTGGAACAGGAAAAATTATATGCCACCATTGTCATACAGAATACACAGGTTCCTATACCTGTGTGAGAAAGCACCTAGGTGGGACTATGTATTGGGATGAAGGTAAGAGTATAGGAATCAAAACCTGTGTGAAAGTGGATCCTGAAGAAAGACTCAAATACTAAAGGGAAGAGGAGGTAGCACAAAACAAAGCCAAAAAACCAAAGGTTGAACATGAGAATACAAAAAGAATGTTCATTGGTCGAGTTGCATCCGCCCATGCTAGTGCATTCTCGCCTTCGTCTTCACGTAAAACACTATAAGATTTCCTTGACCAAGGTTGTAGAGATGACGTGGATGCAAAAAATTTCAGGTTTCTCTATGCATGTGGTATACCATTCAATGTTCTTCACTCACCATATTGGCATGAAATGGTCCAAGCCATCAATGGTGCCCCTAAAGGATATAGGAGCCCTAGGTATGACAAAGCTAGAACCTTGGGACTTGACATGGAAAGAGCCAAAATCCAAGGTGCTCTAGGAAAATTTACAAATGATTGGAACCGGCATGGGGTATCAATTGTATCTGATGGTTGGACAAATGTGAAAGGTAGGCCATTGATAAATATTCTTGGTGTGTCTGCTAGTGGTGTGATCTTCCTTTCATCCCATGACTACTCAGATCGCTACAAGACAGGTATTAATATTGCAGATTCCTTGGTTAAAACCATTCAAGAGATTGGGCCCTACAATGTCATTCAAGTCATCACTAATAATGTTGCTAATTGTAAGGCAACAGGAGCAATCATTGAAGATAGGTACCCCAATATATTTTGGTCGGTGTGCTTGGTTCACACAATAAACCATTTGATGCATGATATCATTAAAATGAAGGACTATGATTATAGAAGGATTGGTGTTTTATACAAGAGAGGGAAGAAGATGATAAGATTTATTACCAATCATAGCATGGCCCACATCATTTTTCGCAATCACTCCAAGTTGGAGTTACTAAAGATTGCAAAGACCAGATTTGGTAGTTATTATCTCACCTTCAGGCGCCTGTTGAAGGTAAGAGAGACATTGGCTAGTATGGCCTCGAGTGATTCATGGCAGGATCTAAAAGACAAGGTTACATCTGCATCTGAGAGAAGTGACTTTCAGGAGGTGGAGGACACAGTTCTTGATGGCCATTTTTGGCAACAGGTTCGATATATTCTACAGTTCACCAAATCGATTTATAGTATGATTTGGTTTGCAGATACAGATCAGTCAGTGATTGGAGAGATGTATGAGCAGATGGACAACATGCTAGGCCAAATCAAAGACATTGTTCAGCCGAGGGATGCGCTCGTGTATGATCATATCCATAAACATGTGGTCAAAAGGTGGGATAATTTGAATGTTCCACTCTATGCCCTGGCATATGTCCTTACCCCAAAATATTATTCTTCATTTTGGTTGGCCCAACCAACACCTGGGGGTGGGGAAAGGAGAAAACCACACACAGATCCAGAGGTGCAAAATGGATATATGCTAACAATGGACAAGTTGGTACCTGATGAATAGGAGTGTGCTCAAGTACGAAGCGAATTGAGCAAATACATCAGTGAGCATGGAGTCTTTGGTAACTTGCATGCAACCAAAGATCGAGACAGGATGGGTTTTATCGAATTGTGGAACATGTATGGCTCCTCTGCCAAAAATTTGCATAAATTAGCGGTGAAGGTGTTTTCTCAGGTTGTTAACACCTCTTCTGTAGAGAGGTGTTGGAGCACCTATAGCTTCATCCACAGTGTAAAGAGAAACAGCTTGAATGCAGACCAAGCAGAAAGCTTGGTTTATGTGCATTACAACTTGAGGTTGTTGTCGCATTATTGTGATGTAGGGGATGAGAGTGCTTTATATAACCATAAAAGAGATATGAATTGGGACAACAATCCAGAGGAGACTAATCTGGAGGATGGAACCATTGTTTTAGAACACTTGGAAGAGGAACTTTTGGTGATCATATTCCTGGAGGAGACATGCCACCCCCATCCACTAGCGGTGTTCCAAATTCAACAATTTCACCTTTATCTTCACAGCGTCCATTGTCACGTGGGGGCCATTCAACTGTTGGTCATGTTCCATGATCACTTCCACCTATTCCTACTTCTCTTCAAAGATCATGAGATAAGAAACTAGAAGTTTCTTGTGGCAAGAGGAAAACTTAGAGAATAGTACTTAGTACTTGATATTATATACTAGATCTCTTTTTTTGTTTTCTGTTTAGAAGTAGTCTCTAGATTCTAGAACTTAGTACTTTGTCTTGACTCTTTATTATGGCTTATTCTGTAAACAATGAACTTATGAACTTATGAAATTTGAAATTGAACATTATATGACAGTTTACCTTTGAAGTTTGAAGTTTGAAATTTGAATTTTGAAGTTTTGGTTTTGAAGTTTGAACTATTCAATGAATCTTACAACTCTTTGGTAATGAATATGATGCTCTAGAGTCTAGACTCTATTTCATTTTGTGGTTGATGTCTTTTACAATCTATTGATGACAAATGCTTATGATTGATGTTATATGTGTACTAAATAGTTGACTGTTGATGCTTTAATGATCATGATTCATCACTAATCAATTAGTTAAATGATCTTATATCTATGTTTTCATGTTTTTTGCTATTGATTCAACATTCTGCATGTTATTTTTATATATATGCATCAAAATATATATTTTTTATGTATTATATAAAAAACACTCCCGAAACGCTCCCACTCCCGGAAATTTTTGAAAATTGATGCTCCTGCTCCCTGATTCCCGATTCTGCTCCCCGCTCCCAACAACCTTGCTTGAGAGCATAGGTTATGCCTGCCGTCTGCTTAACTGCTTCATCAAAGCTAACTTTTGTGGTTGCAGATTAGGAAATAGGGCCTTGATAGAACGATTAACATCCCCTATTGTCTTGACAGGTCTGTTAACATCAAAACTCTTATGTATGATTCTTCTTCATCTTGGGGTGTCGTCTTCTCTTTAAGAATCATAAGGATGAACCTAATTATAATACAAAGGAACACATCAATTCGAAAGTAGAGAAACAGAATTATCTCAAATAGGGCAACAGTGCAAACAAGGGATAACCATTTTTAGAGCAGGGCAAATTTGCACAAGCTTAGGAGTGAGACAGGAAAGGCTAGATCATGTATTCCTTATAGTAAAACAAACGATGTCTGGTGAAAAATTGAAGAATCAGGAATCAGGAATGCACAATTCTTCAACAACTTCCTTTGAATCCCAAAGGAGAATACCTCATAATCAGGATCATAGAACAATGTCAAAAATAAAAATTGAAAATGCAATCAAAAGAAGATTGTCAATATCCTAATGTTTTCTAGTCCCACAACTACAATGAGTTTAAATGGATATCATAAAGGAAAGTTCGTTGCATATATATTGCAGACCCCAAAAAGTCCTTAAGGTACTAAAGATCCAATTCTTGGACCTAAGGCAGGCAAAGTAAGAAAAACCAAATGGATAAGCATTTTGTCCTCAAAAATCAATGACTGAAGGTAAGACAAATCAAATGGAAAATATTTCATCCTCAAAGCTTGAAAGTCAATGACTCTGTGTTGTTTAGCATCACCAGTAATCCCTGCAAGAACACATTCCATCCATGAAATGATGGAAACGGATTGCATCCCTCACAATAATTTCTCGCCCCACAAGCTTGGAGATGAACTTGGAGGCATGGTGGCAATCACCACAGACGCGGAGATTTTTGGTTATTCGTATGGTTGTTCCAGGGTCTGTGTTGAGAAGCCCAAAAGCAATTGCCAGCCTCTCACTATGGCCACAAAGGATGCCTATCTTCTCTCCCTCCTGGACATCATGCAGCACAAAGTTTGTGTCAGCAATATAACCTGCCTCCTTCATCCGTTCTTCTAAGTTCTCCAGAATTGCATAGATTTCTTCTGATTGTGGGTGTGATTTGTCTCCTACAAAAAATGCATGAATCTTATTCTTCCCCTCAATCCAGCTGCATCCAGGAGTCTTTTTCACTCCTCTCTCTTTCATCATTGTTCTCACTTTTTCAACACCACCCCACCTTCCAGATGCAGCATAGATATTTGACAAAAGTATATAATATCCAGGATTTTCAGGTTCTAACTCAAACAGACGTTCTGCAACTATTTCTCCTAGCTCTGTGTTGTGATGTATTCTGCATGCACCAAGCAAGGCCCCCCACACACCGGCATCAGGGTTAAATGGCATATTTTCAATCAATTCCTGTGCATCATCCAATTTTCCAGCTCGTCCAAGAATGTCAACAAAGCATGCATAGTGCTCTAATCTGGGCATTATGTGATAATCTCTACCCATAGAATCAAAGAATTGCAACCCTTCATCCACCAGGCCTGCATGACTGCAGGCAAACAGGATAGCAATGAAGGTCACATAATCTGGCTCTGTTCCTGCCTTCTGCATTTTATAAAAGATGTCAAGGGCATTCTCACCGTGTCCATGCATTCCGTAGCCTGCAATCATTACATTCCAAGAGATCACATTTCTTTGAGGCATTTTGTCAAATACCTGGCATGCAACTTGTACCCTTGCACACTTTGCGTACATGTCTATGAGGGTGTTACCAACAGAAACGTCTGACTCAAATCCATGTCTGAATATGTGATTATGAATCTCCTTACCTTGTTGTAAAGCTGCTAAATGAGCACATATAGGGAGAACACTCACAAGGGTGACTACATCAGGTTTTAAGCCTGATACTTCCATTTGTCGAAAAAGTATCAAAGCCTTATCAGAATGGCCATTCTGGGCATAACCAGCAATCATTGCATTCCATGAGACAACGTCTCTTTGATGCATCTTGTCAAACACTAAACCTGCAAACTCAATTTTCCTGCATTTGGCATACATGTCTATAAGTGCGTTCCACACAGGAATTCGGTAATCTAATCCCATTCTGAGAATGTAGCCATGCACTTCCTGACCTTGTTGCAGAGCTACTACGTTTGCACATGCTGGCAGAATACTCACTATTGTGACAGAATTGGGTTTCACGCTGGTTACTTGCATTTGACGAAAGACTTCCAAAGCCTCCTCTGCATGCCCATTTTGGGCATACCCTGCAACTATCGCACTCCATGATACAACATCCCTTCTAGACATTTTGTCAAACAAATGGCGAGCGATCTCTAGACTCCCACATTTGGCATACATATCTATGAGAGCATTATCCACCATTATATCAGATTTGATCCCACTTCCAATAATGTAATCATGGATCTGCTTACCCTGATCCAAGTCTGCCACGCGGGCACATGCTGGGAGAATGCTGGCAATGGTGACTGAATTGGGTTTCACTCCTGCAGGTTCCATTTGCTGAAATAATGTCAGAGCTTCATCACATTTACCATTCTGGGTATAGCCAGTTATCATAGTATTCCAAGAAACCACGTCCTTTTCTCTCATATTTAGGAACACGTGGCGTGCCTCATCTATGCACCCACATTTAGTATACATAGCTACTAGAGCATTATCAACAGAAAGATTCGAGTCTAATCCATTAGCAGTTATGTAATCATGGATTTCCATTCCCTTTTCCAGAGATGATAAACGAGCACACGCCTTGAGAACACAGGGAAATGTGAACTTGTCTGGCTGTACACCCGCCAGTTCCATTTGGGAATACAGCCCAAGAGCCTCTTCACAGACCTCATTGTTGGCATACACTCTAATCATAGCATTCCATACGCACACATTTGGTTTGTGCATTTTTTCAAACACTTGGCGTGCATCCATCAAGTTCCCATTCCCAGATGCAGAGTACATGCTGATAAGCTTAGCAGCTAAGATATTATTTCTCTCAAAACCCATGGTGAGCAGGTGGGCATGCACTCGCTTGCCCTCAGCCAATGCTTTCATGCTTCCACAGCCTTGCAAGAGAAAGGAATAGGTATCAAAGTCTACTGCAATCCCTTGCTCGTCCATGACACGGAGCATGTCCATAGCCTCTTTCACTCTGCTTTCTTTACACAGTATGATAACCTTCTCAGCATTAGTACATCTAACTTCCATATTGGTTTTATGTTGGGTTGCACCACTTTTGATGGCATTAGTAACTGTTGATATGGTTTCTGGTTTGAGTTTGTTGGTACTGTCATGAATGAGCCCAACAATAAAACTCATTACTTTTGTTTGATAGGCTTGGGCTTTGGCTCCTAACAATGATGTTACTAATGCTACTCTGGGTACCGATGCCATTGTTGCAGCTATGAAACATGATTTGAGTTTGCGGTAAGTGAGTGTTTGTTCTAGTAGCCAAGATCCGCCGAAGAAAATCCATCTAATTAAAACTGATGAAAACCGGTTCTGTAGCTTAAGGAATTTATTATTACCTCCATTCATAGAAAGTGATTGCGTCGTAAAGGCGTAGTATACTGCGCATAATCCATCGGGTGTATCCAGGTCTTTAATTACAGAAGATGGCATTCATTTCCCAGGTTTTTATTTACAGAAGATGAAGAAAGCATTCATTTCCCACTGCTCACAGAGAAGTGGGGTCACGGAGATCATCGACAATATACAACTCACAGGCGAGGGTTAAGATGAGCAGTGGGGTCACGGAGAGCATCAGCATTCTACAACTCTCAGGCGAGAGTTAAGATGTCGAACCTGTAGCGAATGGCCACAACCATTGTGGAACTACTTCTCCGGGAAGCAGAAAGGAATGGCTTATATGCCATGCCGACCTGCATCCTTAACCAATGCTGTATGTACCATGTGAAAAGAAAATTTTATAATAATAGAAAATCTAAGACAAATATGAGGTGTTTGACCTTTTATTCACACATGCACGCGCACACATATCATGGCAAGGTAAATATACCATGTAAATCCTGTATGGGAATTATGTAATGGGGTAGAAGTTATTTTGGCAGTATGTCACTCCACGGTTAAGCATATCATGGTGGGGAATGGTGGGAAACATTAAGCACCATGTAATGAGTTATTTTTCATTTTAGTTATGTAATGAGTTATTTTTCATTTTAGTTATAGTGTGTATTTAATGAACATGATATTTTAGGTAATGAGTCATTGATTGGCTTATTGCATGTTAATTAATGTTTTCCATTACAGCATGATAAATATATAATGATCAATGTTGCATAGCACTAGTATGTATGTGTTAATGTGCGGTATAATAATGATGCAGTGGTATTGCTAATGTTATTATATTATATTGATGTATATAGGTATTATGACATCCGCGTAGTAGGAAAGTGAGTATCAAAGTGTTATATCAGTATTATAGTTGAACTTATATGTGAGACAATATACTTTACAAGCTTATGAAAAACAAATAAGTTTATCTCCAATACAACACCATGTGTATGATAAATTATATTTATCATCACCCCTCACAACGTATCCTTGTTGTATATGAGATAATACACTTTATAAGCTTATAAAAAACAAATAAGACTATCTACCATGTAGCATCATGTGTATGATTAACTATATCTATCATCATCGCTCACATCATATCCTTGTTGTATATGAGACAATGCACTTTATAAGCTTATATAAAAAATAAATAAGATTATCTACCCTGTAGCACCATGTGTATGATGAACTATATCTATCATCATTCCTCATGGCATATCCATCACCCCTTACATCATACCCTTCACCCCTCACATCATACCCTTGTGTATGACAAACTATATCTATCATCACTCCTCATGTCATACCCCTCACACCATACCCTTGTATATGACGAACTATATCTATCATCATTCCTCATGCTATACCCCTCACCCCTCACATCATACCCTTGACCCCTCACATCAAACCCTTGTGTATAAGGGACTATATCTATCATCACTCCTCATGGCATACCCCTCACCCCTCACATCATAACCTTGTGCATGATAAACCATATCTATCATGCAAAACTCTCCAAAACTTGGGCTCAAGTTATTAGCAATCATGTTAAGAGTGAAGGAGAAACAAACATTCAGCTTGACAACATGCAAGATAGAGAAAGCAAGGAAAGACAGGATAGAGCAACAAACATAATTATCAAGGGGGTGAAAGATTATGGGAAAAATGAATGTAATCTTGACCTTGTAAGAGACTTCTTGAAAGACAAGCTCCAATAGCAAGGACAAATATGTCAAGCATGGAGAGTAGGTAAGCCTAACGGTGAGAGAGCCAGGCCCATAAAAGTCATCATGCCCAACTTGCATGATAAAGATATCATTCTAAGCAGGAAGCAGTTCTTGAGGGGTTCTCGGTTTTTTCTAGAAGAAGACTTAATTGTAAGACAACAAGAGGAAAGGAGGGACGAGATGACAAAAGTTAGGGTAGCAAGAGATGAGGGGAAAAGAGCATGGATTTATAAAGGTAAAGCCGTGATAGCGCAATTTGGACCTCCTTCCAAAACAAGGCAGCAAGACGATAACAAAGAAGAGGCAGCAAACTCTTCAGCAAGAAATGAGGAAGCAAGGTCAGTATGGGCAAGCAGGGACAAAAACTCAACTGTGAGTCTTGCATGCCAAGCAAATAGCAATCAAATCGTACCCAAGTTTCCTTAAGATTAGTTTTTTGGAACTACAGGGGTTACCCATGGAGACGAGGACCTGGGTTAGGGCCTATTGCGAAAGATAGAAACATAATTTGCCTCATAAAAACACATGAGCATGAAGGGTGCAAGACACCTTTGTTTGAAGGGTATTGGAAGATAGCAGTGTGGAACAAGGCAACAGGGAATGGAAAAGGGCACGGGGGTATCATGGTATTAGTAAGAGAAAAAGAAGGTCGTCTCATTTAGCTAGAAAAAGAAGACCCAAATAAGCAATTTGTCTGGCTTAAAATATCAGAAAATGGAAATCACATCAGAATTGCAGCATGCTATTTTGTGCCGCAAGTTTCAAAAATCTACAAAAGTAGAGGGCTTGACCACAAAGATCCCTTTGCAGCCTTAAAAACATATATTGCAATATATTCTCAGCTAGGTGAAGTCCTTATAGTGGGGGATTTCAATGCTAGAACTACAGGTGAATAAGCTAGCATTCTTTGTTGCAAAGAAGACGGTGACCCTATCTGGCTTACAGAAGAGAGTAATCATCAGTGGGAACAAATTTCAGAGGATAAACGTTGCAATCTCTTTGGAGAACAATTGCTTACGCTATGTGGGGCTTTCGATTTAGTCATTTGTAACGGTATGACTAGATGGAAAAAGTCCGGTAATTTCACTTGCAATACTTACAACGGAGCAAGTGTAGTATTATGCAATTTGCTCGCATAATTTGTGTGGGAAAATGGAGGAAGTGTTGATTGGAGATCAAATTTGGGACTTAAAATTGGATCACAAGCCAATTTATTTAAGTTTCTCTTGGACCGAAAAGAAGCAATTAGGGTCAAAAACTCAGTGTGTTCAACAAAATCTCCCAAATGGCAGAATTCTTTTGACTCCAAAGAATTGTAATACCTTCAAAAAAATGTTAGGGAGGCTCTTCGAGAAGGAGGAAATCTCATTTCATGGCCTTCATAGTCACGGATTAACACATTTAATTCAAAGCGCACTTGTTGAGTGCAAAAGAGCAAAAATTAAGAAGTCTAAAACAAATTGTTTTCCGGTTAATGCTTGGTTTGACGAGGAATGCAAAAGGGCAAGGAGAAGGTGGAAGGAATCGGACAAGGATAACATAAAGCTCAAAGCTTACCAGCAGATAGTAAGAAAGAAAAAGGCCAATTTCATGGTTTCGAGGAGAGAAGAACTAATATTCCTTGGGAAAAATAACCCCAAACTGTTCTGGAAGGAACTCCAACCGAAAAAGGTGCAAACTAAGAACAACATTACAACTTCTAAATGGTTCGACTATGCAAGACAACTTTATGAGTAGGATCCCAAGGTTGACCCTCCTCCCTTGGTCAACATAGATACAAAACTCTTCATGGTGCAAGAGGTAGAGGTGGGTATCAAGAGGTTGGGCATTGGAAAAGCAAAATACTTAGATGAACTCCAAGCAGAGTATCTAAAGTGGGGCTTAAAATTTCTTTCACCTCACATCACAAAAGTTTTCAACAACATCATACAACAGGGGTTCCCCAAAGATTGGACAACTAGTATGGAAATACCTCTTTTCAAGAGTGGTGACATCAATAATCCCTCCAATTATAGAACCATAATGATAAACCCCTTGTTTGCAAAGTTATTTGGAAGCATGTTAGAAAAGAAAATCAGCAAGTGGGCAGACAAAAGAGATAAACGTGGTAAAGGGAAAGCAGGTTTTAGACCTAAACATTCCACAGTTGATCATTGCATAACTTTAAGGCACATCATTGAAAAATCTTGGGAAAAAAAGGAAGAAGTTTTTTGTTGCTTTGTTGATTTTAGAAAAGCCTTTGACACGGTTCCTAGGGATAAACTTTGGAGAAGAATGGAGGAACTCGGGGTTCCTAGGCATTTGAGAGCAGTTATGCATAGGATGTATGAAGAGGTGAAAGTCAAAATTAGAACTTCAACAGGCATTTCTGAAAGTTTTAGAAGCGATATCGGGGTCAAGCAAGGTTGCCCACTGTCTCCTACCCTTTTTGGGTTATATATT
>ML798077.1:133943-147097 GCA_009831015.1 Picea engelmannii
AATTAAGGACTAATTCTCATCAACTCCGTTGTGAAACATGGCGCTGGAAAAGGCCAAAAGAAATGTGGGAGGAAAGAGTATGTATTTTGTGCTCTTCCGGAAAAGTGGAAACAAAAAAACATTTCATTTTAGAATGTGAGGCCCTCAAAGACACCAGGGAAAATTATGCAAGTATTCTGGCAGCTAGTGCTTGGGATAATCTATTCAACAAAGAGTTTGTCGAGAAGCTGGGAGTGGTTATTGTAAAACTTCACAGGAAAAGGGCCGAATACAAAATCCAGATGGAAAAGCAATCTGTCCCATAGGCTATCTTTAGCCTCGTGGACGTTAAAAATACTTTCTTTCTTTCTTTCTTTCATCACTCCTCATGTCATACCCCTCACCTATCACATCATACACTTGTGAATGGTGAACTATATCTATCAACATTCTTCATGTCATACCCCTCACCTCTCACACCATACCCTTCACCCCTCACATCAAACCCTTGTGTATAAGGAACTATATCTATCATCACTATTCACGGCATACCCCTCACATCATACCCTTGTGTATGACAAATTATATCTATCATCACTCCTCATGTCTTACCCCTCACCCCTCACATCATAACCTTGTGTATGACGAACTATATCTATCATCATTCATTATGTTATACCCCTCACCTCTCACATCATACCCTTCACCCCTCACATCAAACCCTTGCGTATAAAGAACTATATCTATCATCACTCATGTCATACCCATCACTCCTCATATCATACCCTTCACTCTTCACATCACACCCTTGTGTATAACTAACTATATTTATCATCACTCCTCATATGATACCTTTATAAAGAATAAACCAATGTTATTATGAAATGACCTCCTTTCATATATATATATATGTGTGTTATTACTTTCTTAAATAAGTGAATATTATTATGGAACCACCTCCATATATATATATATATATATAATCAATGTATCAATGCGTTATTACTTTCTTAAATAAGTGAATATTATTATGGAACCACCTCCTTTAACACAATCATATATATGATTGTGTTAAAGGAGGTGGTTCCATAATAATATTCACTTATTTAAGAAAGTAATAACACACACACACACACACACACACACATATATATATATATATTATTATTATTATTATTATTATTATATAATAATAATAATAATAATAATATTCTATTTTTTAAGGTCACGATCAAGCCACACCAAATTGGTGTATGAGACCCCTTATTTGTGGGACAAGGGACCGCCCAACGATTTGACTGGTAAAGTCTACTGAGATATACATACCCTACCCCCCTCTGGATTTGAACTTGTGACCTCTTAAGAGGAAACACATATTCTTAACCATTAGGCCCACTCAAACTAAATAATAATCACTCGTATCTATATCTTTAAAAATAACTTTTAAATAGAGAAAACTTTTAATATAAATAATATTTTATTAATAAATTTATTTTAAAAACTTAAAAAAAAACATTCCAAAGATTCCACTTTTAACAAATTATATCGCCATTTCAAAAATATCATAAATAAAATTTATTTATTTATTTATTTTTATTTTAATTGTTTTAAAAAAAAAAAAAATTCACATGTAAAAATCTCCTCTAATAAAACTATTTACTATTTGTAATAAACATATGCTTCTTTTAATTTTTCTATCATATTTCAATTTCAAAATTTAAAACAATAATGGGAATTCTCATTTTCTCATCACTCTAAACACCTATATAAATAAATATAATAATAATAATAATAATCCATTTTTAAGGTCACTGCCAAGCCAGACACCTAATTGGTGTATGAGACCCCCTTGTTTATGGGACAAGGGACCCCCTCCACCCAACGATTTGACTAGTAAAGTCTACAGAGGTATACATACCCTACCCCCCTCTAGAGGTATATATTCTCTTCAAACTATTTTATTATTTTTCGTCAAACCATTATTTGCATTAATTTGTTATCTATAAATTAATGAGATCTAATCAGTCCTCACCCACTCTAAACACCTATATAAATAAAAGTTATTTTCTCTTCAAACCATTCTATTATTTTTCGTCAAACCATTAAAAATTAAAAAATTGCATTAATTTGTTATGTATAAATTAATGAGTCTAATCATTTCTAAATGGGGGTGAAGGAAAAGCTCAAGGTACAAAACCATTGATGACGATAAGGTGGTGATGAACCAAGAGGTATAAAATTACATGTTTCAATTATAAATTTTATATGCATGTATATAAAATTGGTTAATTAGGTCAAGTGTAGATTGGATCGTTGGGAGGAATTGTTTGTATTCGTCACACCTCGGTTCAAATCTCGCTTTGATGACATTTTTCCTTGTGAGACGATATGATTGTAAGTTGGCCATACCTTGATTTTCCGTGAATAACAAGATGTGCATTATTCTGTGGATGTAGTCTTCAAGATGAACCACAATGAAAAAAAAATGGTCAATTATATGCATATATATATAATTGGTGAATTGGGTTTAGTTTGGGTGATTTGGAGGAATGAGATCCAACTCGGGGTCTCAAATAGACAACTACTATAGACTACTGACGACTTTTTCAAATACTCAAATGAAATCTTCACATAGAACAACCTTACTAAATACACTCGGAAAAATACTTTGAGGATAAACGTGAAGAGACATTGCATCTAAATTAACTTGATGGGGAAGAACTCATATTTTTGCCCGACTTGCGGGCTTGACTTCATGTTACCATTGGTTGTGATGTTACATGTATTTTCTTCTTCTTTCCGACTACCGTCCAATCTTCGTTTGCAAAAGTTGGACCATTTGTAATGTCTATGATACTTGGATTTTCTTGCTCTGAAGCTTCTTGATTTTCTTGATCCGAAACCTCAGGAACATCAACCTGATCTTCCTAGCTTGTTGATGGCTAAGGGGATTGTTATATCTGAAGTCCCTTATCTGAGTCTTGAAGGGTAGATGCCTCTTTCTCTAGCTTCTCAGTGGAGTTCTAGAATGAGTCTTGAGATAACGAAGTGTCTTGAATAGGAGGATCTGATTGAGGAGGTTTTTCATTGTCTTGTGGAGGCTCTTTGCAGGATTTTGAAATTAGTTGATGGTCGTCATTAGATCCAACCCACCAAGTGGATTTCCAGTGCTTTCTGATATTTGTGGACCCTTTGGGACAATGGGATGCAAGATGACCTGTTTCAAAACAAGATCTACAATGCAAGGAGACTCTCTCATAGTCAAGTTTCTAAGGCCAAGAGTAATTTTTACCAGTAAGAATAACTTCAGTTGGGAATCCTTTACTAATGTCCATTTCCACGCAAATACATACATACATAGAGGTGTTATGCCTCGTAGTTTCATGACTTGCAAAGTGGAACTTTCCTAAGGCCGAGCCAATGGCTTCGAGAGAGGGCAAACCCTAAAAATGCAAGGGCAGATTAGGAAGTCTCACCCAAACTGGGGTTGAGGAGAGAATGTTAGTAGCTGGATTGAAAGAAGGAGACCAAGTTTTCATGAACAAACCTGAGTTTCCCCAAAACCGCGGGGCTAAGTTGAAGATCGGATCATGATCTTCCCGAATGTCAAACTCGACTATGAAAAAACCTTTTGCACAAGGATGAATGAAAGCTTGTTGTTGCATGACAGGGATCTAGGTAGCAGAGATCCAATTGTTAAGATCTATTAACTTTGGCCAGAAACCATTAAAGCGACATACCAAACTCACGGATCTTTAATATTCCTCCTCTTCTTTAGCATCTTGTCCCATGGGAATGACAAGGGATGGGCCTTCCTAAACCAAAAAAGAGGAAGACGAGGGAGAAGAAGCCTTCTAAACAATATCATGAAAAGAAGCACCACTCTACAAAATAGAAACTGACCCACAAACCGGGGCACCAACAACAGCGGTGGAGTCCACCTCCATGGTCATCAAAGGAGGCAGGAGCGAGGCCACCAAAACTGGCGTGCAAGGGTCACGACTAGCCAGGGTTAAACCCTAGTTGCCGCAAACAAAATCCAAAGCGGCGCCATCCGCTCGATTTGAAAAAGTCTTGATTTCACGCACTCCACTGTTAGCAATTTATCTCATAGTTTTACTAAAGTTATTGTGAGGAATAGGCTGAACATATTTTATTTTAAAATTTGAAAGACATGGGGGTGGGATTTGATCCACTTATGTGTGCATGGGTCACTACACCATTTAATATGGTATCTTTGGGTGCAACCACATGTTCGAACACTACCTCAAGGTGCCCCCATGGCTCCAGGTAAAGCCCTCACAGGAATTGAACCTTTCCCAATGGTAAAAAACTCCTTGCTTTCCACCATTGGATCCAACCCCTTTGGGCGATTTGGAGGAATGATTGTTATCCTCCTCACCCCTAACCTAAGGGTCAGTGCTTTTTTCCAAATGGGAAATTCACTAATGAAAGGTGGCCTCTTCATGGCCAAAAAACCAACCTTATAAGTGACTTGTTGAGCTAATAACGAGTATATTATTGTAATGGTTTCGAGCCTTGTTGTTAATTTGTAAAACACAAAATCGATAAGACTCACTTAACTAACTTGAGATATGTATTAGCATCCCCCAACGGTTGATGTTTTTATGATGTTGCATCCTTTGGGCATTGTATTGACTTCCAAGTTGCATCATGTTAGTGTCAAGGTAATTGTATCGTGTTAACATTAAAGGTGCATTTAATTGTTATTATTATTATTTGAATTATTATTTTGCTATTTTTTTTATAATATTTAAATATTGATGAGATTCATTTATATTATGTGTCTATTTTATCGCACTAAGATTCAATTAATTTCACACCATGAAAGGAAAAAATCATGTATCCATAAATGCAATTATAAAATTTTATTGCACTAACAATAATTTCACATAATGGAAGCAAAAAAACATATGTACATAAACCTAATGATGAAGTTTTAAATTTAATCGTAAAATACCTATATAATTTTTTTGTCTATAAATAAGTGATACACTACCACCTAGGGATTGTTAAACCTAGGGATTGTTAACTTTTTATACAATATCGTGTAAAAAATATCTACACATAAGGAAATGAAATGAATTCAACATCAAAAGTTGATTGAATTGTTGCCAGTTCCCTTCTCATCTTCTAAACCCTCCTCATCCTTACTTTATAAAAACATCTCAAAAAGAGAACATGAGTTAAATAAAATAAAAAATTGCTAAAATTTATAGATGTAATAAATATAGGTTAAAAAGTTATCAATACCCTTTGATCTAGAATGGATCATTATATAATTAGTCATCTATCTTGGTACTTTCTAGGTGGAAAAAATGGAGGAATTGGCTTGGAGGGTTAGTCTCAGGTCCCAGTTTGGAGATTTGGGGCCTGGAGCCTTTCAAAGCTAGTTTGAGTCATCAAACAACACTTTTGGGGGTCAAACGTTTACGAGCTTAGCTCCTAGCCCCTCATTATTGTTCTACACAGCAAGATTCTTCCAACAATTCGAAAATCACCTCAATTGAGCTTGTATGTGGAATTTATGCCTCATGTAAGTTGACCTACCTTGTTGACCACCATGGTACCCAATGGATGCTACGTCAACCCCCATTACTCTCATATGTGGGGCTAGTCATTTTTGGACTTTCAAGAAGATTCTAAAGGGTCCAAAACCCTAACATTAATTGAGGGTTGAGGCATGCAAAAGCCTAATGCTAACCCTAGATAGCTATTAGGCTATGTTAAATATTGGGATGCTAGGAAGAGAAGGGGTTCCATTATTTTAGCAGTGTACTTGTCCATAGTTGAGCAAAGCATCTAGGAGTGGGATTTCAAAGCATAACAGAGGAAGTAGAAGATTATGTAACAACCATCCAGGCCACATTGCCAAAGGAAACTCCATAGAGGGTGTCCCTTTCTTTGTACTTGCATTTCATAACCGAAGAAAAGAGAGCAGAGCACATACCTCCCCCTCTAGTTGGGTTTTCTCCTGTATCGGCTTTCCGGGTTCATATCGTGTGTTCATTTGTGTGGATGGTGTATTCATTTGCTTGTTCTTTCACTTTTGGATTTCAATTATTTCATAAATTTGAGAACTAAACTAGTGATAATAAATATGAGATCTAAGGAAATAAATAGCATAATAAAATATTCCATAATATTACAAAATATATTGTGACAAACTATTCCAATGGAATAACCATGACAATCTATAGATCATATTAGCATTAGAACAATTTTCTTTGGGGTTTTTTTGGGAAGTTACCCCTAGGAATTGGCTTAAGAAGGAAATCATAGAACCCTAGCCATGGCAGATGAGTCGAGTCATAACAAACCTCAAGATGCAATAGAAGAGAGATTTGCAAGGTTGGAAGAAGAAGCCACTAATATCTCTCTCATCATGGCCCTCCTCATGGTGGCTCTAGCAAACAAGTTGATCTGAAAATAGGGGGATGACTTGTTATGCTATGCAACCACCCTCTACTTCATTAAAATAAAATTTTCAGGACCTTGCTCAATGTCTTAGTTATGCAAGAAGTTTTATGTGTCAAGTTCATGCTTCTTTTAAATGTTTGTGTGTGAGGTCTTTAAAAAGTTAAATATGTGTTTTAAATAAATACACAACAAACATATCTTGCAGTAAATATAACCAACAAACTCACAACAATAACAAGATGATAAAGGAGTTCACCCCCAACTGGGCTACATCTCCTTGAGCCTCCATCAATGGACTAGGCTCTCTGGGATTAGTTTGTCAAATATTATTTTACAAGATGCTGCTCAACTCCAATGGATTTACTGACTATACCATTGGGTTAGAATACATAAAAACCCCAAAAATGACTAATAGAACTCTGAAAACGGATCATGGCTCATCCGGGCATGACCTCTTCTACATGTGGCCTTGAGCTTCCCTGAGCTTCTTTGTGGAAAAAACACCTGTAAAAGTCCTCAAATTCCTCTGAAACCTATCCCAATGTGTTCAAAGCATAACAATTAGCCAAAAATGACTATTCAGTCACAGAAAACAGACTTAGGCTCATCGGAGCATGACCTCCATCAATGGGGGCCCTAAGCTTCCTAAAGCTCTCTGAAAATTCAATGGTAAAAAACCTACAAAAGAAGCCTTCAAATGCCTTTGAAAACAGTGGCAATGGATTCAGAACATCCAAAAACCCCTAGCTGGGCTTTTTCGGCACCTCATTTGGCCAAAAAATGAAGAAGTTAGGCCTCCTGCCATTTTCCTCCTTCAAGCTTGTTGTCTCTGGTTCGCCAAAACGCACCTCTGTGTGTCCAACCTAGCCTTTGCGCTCATTTTCGTGCTAAAACCTAGCACCAGGCGCATAACCGAAAAATCATGCAAACTGTAGGACGGTTAAGGAACTAAGGCCCCCAAAGACGGAGGTGTTGGGTGCATGGGGGCCATATGGCCACGTCCCAGCGCAATATTAGGCCCTCGTCGCAAGATTGGATGAGGGAACGAAAAGTCTCGGTTGCATAAGAATTGACTGTTGGAAAAAGGTCCACGCGCTCTCCGTGTGTTGTGGTCGCATGTGGTGTCGCATATAACCAAGGGTTGGGGCTAAGCCCCAGCCCGGACCCGCGCCCAACAAGCAACATATGCTAATTTAAATTAAAACGAAAACATTATATGGTAAGAACCATATGGTAGGCACGCCAGTTGGGTGGCCTTTGCCAAATATTTTCCATGGTGGGGGAGTTTCGGGGTTCGATCCCCATGGATTCCATAACATTTTTAAAATACCAAAACAATAACAGGGTGCCACGTGGCAGCCCAAGCCTGGGCCACGTGGCACCATACCATTTGCCAAAATGATGCCACGTGTCGCAATATCATTCGTTCACGTGTTTGCCAATAAATGATTGCCACTTCATCAACTTCCACCTCAGCATACAGTCATGCCACGTCAGTTGTACGGTCTCTGCCACGTCAGCTATACGGACTGTCCAGTCAGTGTTTTTTTTGCTTGTTTGACAAATCGAACAGATCGTGATATCTCACTCATTCGATGTCAATTTGACCCTATTTGAAGTGCATTGGGTTTGTAACGACGAGGGCTACGCACCTGTTCGTTTTGAGGCAATTCCAAGAACTTTGATTTTTGGGCTAAATTTTGACCCCTGGTCCAGATTCTGATCACAAGTTCAAACCTTTCAGGGAGGTTGGTGGCTCTAACTCAGATGTTGGATCGGATGAGAAAATGAGAGATAGTGAATACTTGAAAAAGGAGTTGAATAAAGAACCTGAGAAAGAGAAACAAAGTTCCAATGTAATCACTCATTCACAACCTATATTTAAAATGGAAGCAAAAGTGGACATCAATCTCTACCAAGGTGAGATTGATGCTATTAAATTGAATCACTAGTTGCAAAATTTAGAAGTGTATTTCAGTGTTTATAATATAGATTAACAATAGAAGATTTCATTTGTCCGACTGAAACTAGATGCCATGCACTAACCTGATTGGAAAGCCACATGGAGACACTTAGGTTGGAGGGTGATCCACTGGTAACTAAGTGGGAGGTGTCTAAAACCCTCATCAAATCCTAGTTCTATCCCATTGGGTATGTATAAGGCCAGTGAATTCGTTGGCACCACTTCAGGTAGAGGCAAGGGTAGAGTGTGAAAGAGTACATCACCAAATTCAGGAAAATGATGATTATGTTGGGTTTATCTCCCAAGAAACTAGACATACTCCTTAAGTATCTGAGGATTTTACACAACCATCTATGAAAACAAGTGATGCTCTTAAAACCTAGGACCGTTGATGAGGCTTGTGTGCAAGCATATTACTTAGAGAATATAGGACATAAGAAGGGACAACCAAGTTGTTATATGTATAAATACCAACAAGATGCCTCTAATGAGGGGAAGAAGAAGTGGAAAGGAAAATGCAATAAAACAACAGCCACTGCACATCAGTGCAGGGATCCAAACAACCATCACAACCATTGTAATATAGATGGGCACACTGAAGATACGTGTTGGAAGCTACATCTAGAGTTGAATCCAAAGAAACGTAAGAAGGATGCCAAGAAGAAGAACCTACAAGTCATGTACTAAGGCACCATGGTAGAGAGCAACTCGAATGTGGATGAGAATATTGTTTACACTACAATGTAGAAGGAAGTGAATATGAGTAGCCTTCATCAAGGAAGAGAAGGAGATGACTAAAATCTTTCACATTAAGATCCAAGTCAAAAATACCAAGGTGGATTCCCTATTCGATTATGGTTCACAATCCAACCTCATAGCAGTTGATCTAGTTAGAAAACTTGTATTGGAAGTGCATGATCATCCTAGTCCATATCCAATGTGTTGGGTAAATAAGAATGCAAAGATGAAGGTCACTAAACAAGGTAAGATCAAATTTTCTATAAGTGAAAAATTTATTGATGAAGTGGAGGTGGATGTAGTACCCCTTGATGTGTGTGGTGTAGTGTTTGGAAGCCCCAACATGTATATGAGGGATACAATCTTCATGAGGAGAGAGAACCAATACAGTCTAATCAAGGATGGGGATTCTTTCATCATCAATGCACACAAAGGTAAATCAAAGATCACTCTAGTAAGTGATAACCAAGACAAAAAGTTTATCAGTTCTAGTAGAGAAATTATATTTCTTTTCTTAAGAGAGAATTAGCAAGGGGATGAATCGATAAGAATAAAGGAATCCCTAGAGGGATGTACCAAAGAGTAGAAAATCCAATTGGAGGAGTTGTTCTAAGTGTACATATGAGTGTTACATTATCCTAAAGGGATACCACCTAAGAGGGAAGTGGAGAAAGAGATACAATTGTTTCCTGACTCCCCATTACCAAATATTGGGTTGTATAGGTTGTTTTTCTTGGAAGTAGATGAAGTGAAGAAAAAATTGCAACAACTACTTGAGCAAGGAGTAATTCAACAAAGCACATCACCTTGTGGGTAATCTATCATCATTTTACCCAAGAAGGATGGGACTTGGCGAATGTGTATCAATTGCATATCTTTGAACAAGATCACCCTCCACCTAGGATCAATGATTCGTTGGATCAATTGCAGCATGACAAGTACTTCACCAAGTTGGATCTCAAATTGGGATACTACTAGGTACGAGTTAAAGAAGAAGACACCTAGAACACCACCTTCAAGACAAGGCAAGGTCTATATGAATGGTTGATAAATCCTTTTGGTTGATGTAATGCACCAACTACATTTATGTTATTGATGAATGATGTATTGCATCCCTATCTAGATTCATTTGTAATAGTGTATTTAGATGACATATTGGTTTATAGCTCTACCTAAGAAGAGCACATGTCACATGTCATGTAGGTGTTAGAGACTTTGGAAAAATATAAACTATTGGTTAACCTTAAGAAATGTTAGTTTTCTTAGTAGTCATTGGTGTATTTAGGGTACATGATCGCTGGAGGGGAACTCAAGATAGATCTTTCATTTATGGAGACCATCCTCAAGTGGCCAATTCCTCCTAATGTTATTGAAGTTAGGAGCTTTTTTGTGGAAATGTAGTACCTACAAAAGTTCATAGCATCCTTTTTAGTGGTAGTTATGCCACTCCATGCCATAACAGTCAATGGTAAGAGTTTCCAGTGAGGAAAGAATCCTCATAAATCTTTCAATGAGATGAAATGGAAGATAGTCAAGAACTAGTTCTTGCATTGCCTAACTTGTAGAAGCCTTTCAAAGTGGAGATAGATACAAGTGGATATGATATGGGAGCGGTTTTGATGCAAGGAGGTAAGCCAAAATAGAAATACATTTTCCAGTTTCAAAAACATGTTTTTTTTTCATGTATTTCAAATTTATCTCACTATGAGTCTATCAAAAGTATGCAGAGTGGGTACTTGTTGGATGTGGAATTTAATTACACATCCAACAAGTGCGTACACTTGAAATTTGAGTATACCTATAAGGAGATTAAACAAAACAATTTTCTTTCTTTCCCTTTAAAAATTCATAACCCTTATTTTATTATTTAACTATTATTTTATGATTTTCCTCAGGAAGCCCATTAGACCTCAAATTCCCCCTAATGATTTGTCGGCCCAAAGTAAGCTTCAACAAACTAGACATTACAAATGGATGGGGTTTTTGTAGCAGTTCCATATAGTCATCAAATATAAGAAGGGTAGCACTAATAATTTGGTAGACATGCTTTCAAGGCCACCCACATCCAATATTACATCTTTGGGAACTCTTATGCACATGGAGAATTTTACCCAAGATGCATACAAAGAGGCATACATGGAAGATGAAACTTTAAAGAGTTTTTTCAACAACTACAGGGCCAAATTCATGTATAATAAGGTGACGATAAGGATGGTTATAATCTCCATAATGGGTTTCTCTACAAGATAAACAAGATCTATGTTCCTAAAGGTGAAAGATTTCAAGTTATCAGAGAGGCTCACACCTCAAAGGTTGTAGGACATTTTGGTTTTGGGAAGACAATTGTCAACTTACAGAGGTTTGTGTATTGGCCAATAATGCAAGAAGATGCAGCTTGGTATATTAAAGGATGCATACGTTTTTGTACCAACAATCCTAGTAATAGAAATCAAGGTTTATACAATCCCTTACCTGTACCCACTCAACCCCGGGAAAACATTTCCATGGATTTTGTGGGTGGTTTGCTAACAACCAGGAAGGGAAATGAATATCTTTAGGTGACCCAAGTGTCAGAGGTGATGGGACACGTGGGGCTAGAGTGTCTGACATGTGTGGGACATACATTTTCCGCAAGACACAAGTCCAACATGGAACACCAACATGTCCATGAATGCACGTGTCCAAGACACAAATTCAAGACACATTGTCTTTCCACGATGTCCTATTTATTGTGGGCTAATTGAATGCTCGTTAAGGCTCCTAGAACAAATCTGAATTTATAGAATCCATGGTAGGTGTCTAGCTTTAGCTAAGTCATGGGCATAATGGATTGGGTTGAGTGAGAGATAAAGCATGTAGGTAGTTCTTTGTCCTCATGGTCTCGTACCCTTGGATGGGAGTATCCACAAGGAATGCTTATGACTGGATGGTGAATCTCTCCTACACAACAAATTTCTTCGACAATTTCGGATTAAAATGAGTATTTATCTCTACTACAATTTTAATCATGCCCTATTCTATATTTGTGTTATTAAAATCGTGGGATTCTCTATTAAATCTGAATTTTGTGTATGATTTTGTGTATGAATCTTCATACACAAATTGCCCATATACCAGTACCAAAACTCACAGAAACATGAAAACTCCCTAGAAACTTCTAGGAAACACCCAAGTGCCCAATAGGGGCATGGGACCCATAAGAAGTCTAAAATACCCTAATATATGGAAAATGTAGACAAATTAACCTCTAATTTATTTCTAAACCTACCTACCAATTAACCTATCATTCTTATTTTCTTGCAAGATGATATGTTATTTAAAAAAATTTTATATGGAAATACCACGATTTCCCGAGATGCCCATTTCATGTAACATAGCTCCTACATGTTTTATGTTATTTAAAACTACTACATGTTTCCATGTTTCATGTAACATAGCTCCTTTCTCATTTTAATTTTAAAAGACAAAAAAAATATGTGTATCTATGTTGTTGTCAATGTTGTTGAGCATTTGGCTAGTTCCATGACAATAGGTGCCCAACTCAAATCCCCCTAGTTTAGCACACTATAATACGCCAATGGGCTTACTAGGAATGCCATCTAAGAATGTGGAGAAGCATTCTTTGGGATTCCACACAAGGTTTTCCATCGGAAAAAATGTCTAGACTCTATTATCTTCTAATAATCTAATTTGATGTTCACCCATTTTATTGTTTTAGAATCTACATCTTTAAAAAAACATTTCTATAATTTTTGCAAATCTTAAAAAATTAAATTTCTATATATTTAATAACTTAGACAATTTATGTTTTCCAATTTTTTTGGAGCATCAACAAAAAATTCAACATGAATATAGGAATTCATGATTGAATAATTTACTTAGAAGAACAACCTAATCTAATATAAATATTAAAAAATGCATCATCAAAATCAATATTCAAGTTACAATTTTAGATTTTAGGTTTCATGTTTCTATTCTTTCATGTATTCAAGTTACTTGACTTGAGAATGGATAGCATCAACCAAAATTTCAA
>ML798077.1:178550-204733 GCA_009831015.1 Picea engelmannii
ATGCGAGTGCAGTTGGCAGTTTGATGTATGCAATGGTCTGTACTAGACTGGACATTGCACATGCAGTGGGAGTTTTGAGCAGGTATATGTCAAAACTAGGGAAGGAGCATTGGACAACAGTAAAAAGGGTTTTCAGGTATTTGTGTGGCATTGCTAGCTATGGATTGTGCTATGAAGGAAGACCGAGATTGGATAGAGTGGTCGATATACATGGATTTGTGGATGCAGAGTGGGCTGGAGATTTGGATCGTAGGAGATCTACAAGAGGGTATGTGTTTAACTTGTTTGGAGGAGAAATAAGTTGGATGAGAAAAAGACAGGCTATAGTGGCACTTTCAACTACAGAATCTGAATACATGGTAGCCACTCATGCAAGTAAGGAAGAAGTATGGTTACAAATATTGTGTTCATGTATTGGGTTGGTACAACAAGCTATAAGGATAGAGTGTGACAGTCAGAGTGCAATTTTTATGGCGAAGAACCCTGCTTATCATTCAAAGACAAAGCACGTTGATGTTCAATATCACTTTGTGAGAGACATGATTGAAGAAAAGAAAGTATCACTGATGAAGGTGGACACTTTGAAGAATGTTGCAAACTCATTAAATAAATCTATGAGCATTGAGAAGTTCTCTTGGTGTAGAGGATCCATGGGCATTGTTGCCCTGGATTTTTGACTATGTAACCCTGTAACCCCCTGTATGCAAAGAAAACAACAAGTGGGAGAATGTTGGGTATGTGTTATATTCTTTGCACGAGTAGTAGTGTCTGAGTATATGCTCTGGGCGCGTAGGGGAGTTAGAGGGGGGGTGCAGGTGGGTGGATCCCACCGCGCGGGGGTCCGAGGGCAACGCCCCTGGAAAAAAAAATTCTGCCTCGAGAAACGTGACACCTACCTCGGGAAACGTGTCATGTATTTAGGTGGTTTCTTTTCAGCACATGGTTTTTGCTAATTGTTTTCTATTTATGGTTAAGGAATTAGGGCTTTGGACTAATCTGGGTCATTGGGTTAGGGTTTTGGATGCCGCTGGCTCCTATATGTATATTTTATTGTAAACAATGTAACAAAATGAATGAATATAATATATGTTGGTTTTCCCAGTTTGGGTTTCCAGGAGAAAACTCTCTGTGTAATGTTTTTATTTTCCATTGTATATTTTCCGTTCTTTTCTGAATATCTATTTACAGTAGACATTGTACAAGGTTAGAATTTACACATAGAGGGAAGATTCCACTTATGTTGTTAAAAAATATAACAAAAAAGAAGGATGCTATAGAAACGATCTTTCAGACAACCCAGTCAATATTTGTAATAGAGTTGAGAGAAGATACAATAAAGGATCTAGAGAAGCTAGCTAGCTCTATAATTGTTGTGTGTATACATTTACAAAATCATCCTCTCTTTGCTTATAGAAATAGCCTTCAACAAATTTCTGCAGCTGTTAATTTTTTTTTTTTTTTTTAAAGGGGAGGGTGGGATGCAGTTGTGTATTATATTGTTCAATGTATTAGATCCTTTGCTCGCATTCCCAGGTTGAAGGTCTTTTAGTTGCATCCAATGTGTACTCGACCCCCTTTGATCCTGTTTGTGCAAAATTCCATTCCGCTGCCTCTGCCTCTGCTTTGATAACTGATGATACGATTGATTGTCTGTGATGCGGTGAAAAATGTCCATATATTTATGGAAATTTCCTCAGTGGTGTTATTCGAACCATGGGCCACACAACCGTGCATTGTATGATCAGGAAACCGCTGTTACAAAATGTGCTTCCTGAGTTGACAGAGTTGTCATATGAAACATATCTATAGAAAAAGGAAAGCAATGTCTACATGCTGCAAAAGCTTCAAATACAAAGCAAATTCACCTTAAATGAGGACAATGCAATTTTGCATATCAGCTAAAAAGGGGGAAATTTTTTTATATGAAACTTTGAGAGGAAACGAAAATACCTCATGTCTCTCTGTAATATTTGTTCAACATCCAGATGAAAGTTCATTTCAACAGAAAACAAATGCGGCGACGTCTTTTCTTTGTATATCAAATTGTTTTGTGCAAAGGTCGATGGGTTCTGATCTATGGAACCTTTTGGGAACTTGCTTATGGACTGTTTAAAGTATGGTTGGTTCTTGGTTATCTGCTTTGTCTGTCAATTTGTATACCCTGGAACTCCAACTGTTCTTTGGAGGACACCAAACAGTATAATTGTTTTTTTTTAGCCAATTGAGACGCAGATCCACCTGGTAATTTCTATGGCGTTGTGATGCAACTGTACTGTCACTTGCTTTAGCAGATTTCCTTGATCGATGAACTTGGTGAAACTATTATTCTGAAATAATTTGAAATCAATGAATATATAATCTCTGAACTGCGACTATCCTCACATACAAACAAGAGGCTCTTAAAATACAAATTGGCCGTTGTTTTCGCATTTTTTCTTATTCGATGAAGTTAGTCAGATTAATATCCTGGAATAATTTGAAATCGACGAATATTTAGTGTGTGGAATGAAATTGTGCTATCATATGAACAACATGCCCTTAAAATTCAAATTGGTCCTTGTTATGCTTGCGGTTATAGAATTTAAAAAAGAAAATCTTTTCTTTCCTTAATTCTTTCAAGAATAAGCGATTTAACATCCTTTAATAATTTAATGTGCCAGCTCTCAAGTCCATCCATCAATCTGTATATGGCGGATCTCCGAACGATATTTGGAGGACAAGGAACAATGAAACTATAATGTTTCCCCAGGCAGCCCACGGGTTCCTTTGTCAATTTGTATATCGCGGAGTTGTGGGTAGCTTTTGTACAGTGCGGGACAATAAAGTCCCAATTTTCAACCCGCGAGCCCAAACAAAAGAGGCCCTATTTTTTAGCCTGCCAGCCCCACAGCCCCAATAAAAAAAAATCGTTAAATATGAAATACATACGGAATTGTTATGGGACAATAAAAGTGCAATGTTCAGCAAACCAGCCCGAGTCCTCTTGTCAATTTGTATATGGCAGAAGTCTGGATGCTATTTGTAGTAGAGGGAACAATGGAGACTCTATTTTCGGCCTGCCCGACCGTGAACCCACCATCCAAAAACTGCCTAAAAGTGCAATGTTCAGGCAACCAACCCGAGTCCTCCTGGCAATTTGTATATCGCAGAAGCCTAGGTGGTATATGTAGGAGAGGGAACAATAGAGACTCTATTTTCAACCCGCCTGGTCGCCAACTCGCGATCCAAAAACTGCTCAAGTATGGAATGAGGAATCTGCATATGTTTTATAAAATCTCATTCCATAGTTAATATAGAGACTATGTCCACAAGTCCGCTTGTCAATTTGTATATCGCGGAAGTGAAGATGCTATTTGTAGAACACAAAACAATAGATACTTAATTTTAAGCCCACAAGGTCACGAATCCGTGATCCAAAAAGTGCTCATGTATGGAATGATGGATCCGCATATGTTCTAGAACAATGTGTTTGTACAGTGGGGAACAATAAAGGCCCAATTTCCAACCCGCCAACCTCAGAGCCCTCGATAGAAAAAAATTGGTAATTATGAAATTAATACAGAATCGCTACGGGCAATAAAAGTCCAATGTTCAACGAAGCAACCCGAGTCCACTTGTGAGTATGCAATGAGTGTTCCGCATACTTAATTTTCAGCCCTTTCAGCCCGTCTATGGAATGAGGGATCCACATATGTTCTAGAACAATATAAATGCACTGTTCATCCAAGCAGCCTGCAGCTCCTCCTGTCAATTTGTATGTCGCGAAAGTCTGGGTGCTATTTGTAGGAGACGAAACAATAGACACTATTTTTGGCTGGCCAGGCCGCGAACCCACGATCCAAAAACTACCTAAGTATGGAATGAGGAATCCGCAGATGCTGTATAAAATCTCATTCTATACTTTATAGAGTCTATGTCCACAAGCCGACGTGTAAATTTGTATATCGTGGAAGTTTAGGTGTTATTTGTAGAACACAGAACAATACATACTTAATTTTTAGCCTGCCAGGCTGCCAACCTGCAATCCAAAAAGTGCCCAAGTATGGAATGAGGACTCTGCATATGTTCTACAACAATACAAATGAAAAGTTCATCCAAGCAACCCATAGGTCCTCATTTGTTGTAGAACAATGTATTTGTACAACGCGGAACAATATAGGCCCAATTACCAGCCTGCCAGCCCCAAAGCCCCCGATAAAAAAAAATCGCTAACTATGAAATTGATACGGGATTGCAATGGCACAATAAAAGTCCAATGTTCAATGAAGCAGCCCGAGTCCGCCTGTCAATTAGTATGCAATTAGTGATTCACATATGTTGTATAAAATCTAATTCCATACTTTATATACATACATTGTCCCCAGGTCTGTGTGTCAATCTGTATATCGCGGAAGTGTGGGTGCTATTTGTAGGATACATAACAGTAGATACTTAATTTTCAGCCCGCCAGGTCACGAACCCGTGATCCAAAAAGTGCCCAAGTATGGAATGAGGGATCCGCATATCCTCTAGAACAATACAAATGCAATGTTCATCCAAGCAGTCCATAGCGACTCGTGTCAATTTATATGTCGCGGACAACTCCAGAGCCCCCGATCAAAAAAAATCGCTAACTATGAAATTGATACGGGATCGCAATGGGACAATAAAATTCCAATGTTTAGTGAAGCAGCCCGAGTCCACCTGTCAACTTTTATATCGCTGAGGTTTGGATGCTATTTGTAGGCGACAAAACAATAGACTGTTTTCGGTGCGCCAGGCCGCCAACGTGTGCTCCAAAAACTGCCTAAGTATGCAATTAGTGATCCGCATACGCTGTGTAAAATCTCATTCCATATTTTATATACAGATTATGTCCATAGGTCCGCATTCCAATTTGTATATCACAGAAGTGTGGGTGCTATTTGTAGGATACAAAACAATAGATACTTAATTTTCAGCTCGCCCGCCCGCGAACCCATGATCCAAAAAAGTGCCCAAGTATGGAATGAGGGATGCGCATATGTTCTAAAGCAAAACAAATTCAATGTTCATCCAAGCAGCCCGTGGCGACTTGTGTCAATTTGTATGTCGCGGAAATCTCAGTGCTATTTGCAGGACAAGGAACAATAGAGACTCTTTTTTCGACCCACCATACTGCAAACCCGCGATCAAAAAAATGCCTAAATATGGAAACACGGATCCACATATGCTCTATAAAATCTCATGTCGATACTTTATATAGAGACTCATCTCCGCAACTCACGCCGTCAATTTGTATATCGCAGAAATCTGGGTGCTATTTGTAGGAGACGGAACAATAGAGACTCTATTTTCGGCCTGCCAGGCCGCGAATCCAGGATCCAAAAACTGCGTAAGTATGGAATGAGGAATCCGCATATGTTGTATAAAATATCATTCCATACTTTATAGAGACTATGTACAGAAGCCCGCTTGTAAATTTGTATATCGCGGAAGTGTAGGTGCTATTTGTAGGACACAGAACAATAGATACTTAATTTTCAGCTCTCCAAGCCGCGAACCCACGATCCAAAAAGTGCCCAAGTATGGAATGAGGAATCCACATATGTTCTAGAACAATACAAATACAATGTTCACCCAAGCAACCCGTAGGTCCTCCTGTCAATTTGTATATCGTGAAAATGTGGTTGCTATTTGTAGTACAGGGAACGAAGAATCTGCATATGTTCTAGAACAGTGCAAATGCAATGTTCAGCCAAGCAAACCGTAGGTCGTGCTATCAATTTGTATATCGCGGAAATCTATGTGTTATTTGTAGGACACAGAACAATATTCAGTATTTTTTCAGCCCACCAGGCTGTGAACCTACGATAAAAAAAAGTGCCTAAGTATGGAATAAGAGATCCGCATATGCTGTATAAAATATCATGTCTGTACTTTATATAGAAACTCATTTCCGCAACTCCCACTGTTAATTTGTATATCGCGGAACTGTGGGTGCTATTTGTAGGGCACAGAACAATAGATACTCAATATTCAGCCAGCCAGGCCGCGAACGTGCTAAACAAAAAGTGCCCAAGTATGGAATCATGGATTCAGATATGTTCTATACAATCTGATGTCCATACTTTATAAAAGTACATGTTTAACCAACCAACCCACAATGTTGAACCAACTAACCCACAACTCCACCTATCATTTTGTATCTCGCGGAAGTGTAGGTGTTATTTGTAGGACACAGAACAATAGAGGCTCAATTTTCAGCTCGCCAGGCCGAGAACCCGTCCGCCAGGCCAAGAACCATCGGGCCTTCACATCTCCTGGGTATATATTCTTCCATTTTTCTTTTGTAACCTTCCTGACTGCTTTCCATATGCAATAATTAAGCTTTAATGTTAGTAGCCATCCTGCAGCAACCGTTACAGTTGTCATTAATGTCCAAAATTTCGGAGAAGATTTTTCATTAGTACAAATTAAACTAAGATTTGCGCACAAGCATGTTATCCTTTCCAAGTATTCATTTCAAAGGCGACGCAATCATTTATTTTTTGTCCGCCGATGGGTTGGTGCTTTTAAAAAAATTCTGATTCTTAATGTCTTTTCGCCGTCACCGCCACCTTCGCACTTTTTTCTAATTGTGAAATTAGTGAGCTGTGATGGTCACAGCTCATTCCGCACGAACCCTGGAAATTGTCATTGATCAGCGAAAGGCTCGAGGAGATATTCCATTGATACCCATTAAACCAGACTTTGCAGAGGCTTATATTATCCCTCCCCGATTTTCATTTGAAACATTGTCTCGAGCAAACGAAAATTCTTAATAACTTGTGGCGACAGTTCTCTCCACACACAGTCAACACATTGGGGCATAATGGCCAGAGGTTCCACTATTCTAGGGCATATTCTTACTATTCATCTCTCTCCAGCCATGAGAAAAAAACGAGATGGTCCCTTAGTACACCGAGAGATATATTTCAAGCCAAAAAATTTGATGCCAACCTTGGCTGCTCAGAGAACTTGCCCACTTGAAGTCATGCATGTCGCAGAAATTTATGCCATGAATTCCAAGCCAGAAGAAGATGATCTGATGGACGATGATACAACAATGGATGATGGCAATGCAGAAAATATTCCCACTCTTGGGCCCAAATTGAAATGAACCATAACGAATGGACCTTCCCGGATCAGTGATCGCGGTCATGACAACACCAAAAGAAGTTTCAGAAAAAAAAAATGGGCTATGAACGCAACAACCACTTTGCACCGCCAAAGTAGGAATTCCAGAGTTCCAAATTAGTCCATTTTGGGCGCAAGAGTTTGACTGTAAAGAAATCATATGTTGATGCTTCTAGAGATATATTTCAAGCCAAAAAAATATTGTTTAACATTTTCGGGTATCAGGTGCAAAACTTTCGCTGTTGCAACACATTTTCCTACTAGTCATCTCCTTTTGCCCAGAATGGACTAATTTGGGCCTCTGTAATTGCACGTGCAAGCTGTACTATTGAATTTTTTTCGACTATGAAGAGCCGGTTTCAACTAAGGGCAATTCCACTTGCCCTACAACCATTTTCATCTTCTTCCTCAGGCAAAGCTTCTGAAAAATATCAATTTCATCAGAGGATGATTAATCGAGGAGAAAAATCCAAGGATCCTGCATACTGCAGAACCCGTGCCTGTGTTTGTCACAAATACCTTCAATGTTTTCAACCGAAGAACTGGATCCAATTTCTAAGCATAGATGTACAGTACTCAGTACTTTTCTTATTTTTTTAAATGGATTTGTTATTACAAAATTTTGGCCTTGGACTCTTCGTCTCTGCCACTTTTCTGGGTTTCACGCATGTTCTAATTGGCATACTTCGGTGCTTTCATACTTCTTCGATCTTTTGTTTACTAATACCAATGTAAAATGTTCTAGCAAAATCGTTCTTCTTATTTCTAGAGATGCAATTATTAAGTTTTAATGCTAATTAGTACAAAACAAAGTTCACTACTTCAGTCGGTATGTTATAGTCATGGAATAATGTATCAAGAACATAACTGCATGCGCACGTTGCAATAAAATGTAATCTTCAACAACGCATTTCCTGATAACTAGTAGATCATGATTTTGCAACAATGGGGCTTCTTTGAAACCAATTTTCACTTACGAAAAATGTCTTCCGCCTTTCTATTTTCCCAATTCACGCGTTTCCAACCACTGCTTCCCCTTTCTTTAAATTGACCCTCTATTGTTCCCTGTCCCACAACTGCCACCCAGAGTTCCGCCATATAGAAATTGACAGGAGGACCCCACTCACTGCATCAACATTGCACCTCTACTTTTCCAGGACCTCCAAACAACATTCATAGCTCTGCTATATACAAATTGACAGATATACAAAATTGCAACCGTTCTTAGATCATGCCCTTTTACGTATTACGGTCGACCTATCATGCCCTTTTCATGATCTCCTCCGTTTTACACATTTTGCACTCAAAAATTCCGAAACATGAAATTTTACCCTTTTTCGTATTACGATCCACCTATCATGCCCTTTTCCGCGATGCACATTTTTTGCACTGAAAACTTTCGAGAAATACAATTTAACCACCGCTTCTTCGCATATTTACTAGAACTATTGTCAACCCATTTTGAAGCCCATCTGTCCGTTTTACATACTTCGCCATTTGTTCAAATTTCTTTAGGGAATAGTCCATTTGCTGGGTTGAAGAAATATTCAGTTCGTAGTCGTTTCCTGTGCCGACGTCCTTTTGGAATTTAGCAGTTGGCAATTATATATAATATCTTACTGCTACGCATGCAATTAGAAATTTCCCTATTCCATACTTATCCATTTTGTCGAAATTCCGCAAATATACAAACCAGTCGCTGAACTCCCCCTTCATGATATCTTCCTGACTATCCTCGTAACCCTTTTTTGAATCACGTCCAACCGCTTTTCAGAACTTGCCATTCTTTCCTTGCTCTCTGTTGTCTCTGTCACCTTCGCACTTCTCTACAATAAAAGAAAATATAAAGTTTTATATATATATAGACATATCTTGTTTTTAAATATGGAATTACTGGCATTTAATTCTAACAGACCATCATGCAGAAACTATATATATTGTCATTGATGGGCGAAAGGGCCGAGGAAATATCGTATTCATGCGCATTAAACCAAAATTTGCGGGGAGATTATATTGTCCCTTCTGAGTGTTCATTTCAAAATCATAAAATCCCTTTCACATCGTGTGGCCTTTGCACGTTCAAGAAACCTCCATTCCTTAATTGTTCTTCGTCATACCTGCCACCTTCGCATTTCTAAATATGCAAAAAATAAACTTTACTCCTAACAGTCCATCATACACCACCAATACCGATTGTCATTAATCAACGAAAGGCTCGAGGAGCTTTCCCATTCATAAGAATTTAACCAAGATTTAGCAAAAAGTTACATTATTCATTGTGATTGTTCATTTAAACCATCATCTGTAGCAAAGCAACCTTCTCATAAACCTATGGCATCAGTTCCACACCAGTTCTGTGGAGATACAGTGAACATCTTCGACCGTCACGAGCAGAACTTCCACTGGTCTAGGGAATTTTCTTATTACTCAACCTCTGTCGTAGAGAACCAAGTAATTTGGACCTCCGGGATTACTCATGCAGGCTGTGTCCCTGAGGTTTTTGACTGTAAGGACTTGGTCTCTTAGTGCGTCGATAAATTTATTGCAGAGAAAAGAATTATTCCACTGTACGACTGCTCTTCTGTTTCTTTGTCACCTCAGCTCTTCCGACATATGCTAAAATTGCCTGAGCCAACATTGACGTTCAAAGGAGAAGATTGCAAACAATTCCTAGCAAAGCATAATAACGGATTGAACCTCTTGCCCCTTTTTTTGGAAAACCCGGATCTAGTTCCTGAAGACATTACAAGCATGCAAGTTAGTTCATTTAAAAATCCTTTTCACGAAATTGCCTAGTTGTTTACAAGAATAATGGGACATGAATCCACAACTACTGTTTCCCGCATGGCTCTTTACATTTTGTATTTCACAGTCAACGAACAAGACATTTTTTATTGGGGAAGGATAATTTCTTATGAAATCTCTTCCCAATTGTCAAGCTACAAAAGGGGAAAGAAATTTTATATGTCATCCTATTTAGTTTTTGCAATAGCACATTCCTGTCGATTTTTGCAGTTGTCTTTGTCCAAGAATGTCAATTGTGATTTCCACCCAGTAACATTCTGGTACCAGGCCTTGTGGAAGCACAAGGCTTCCCACTGTTTTTATGAGGTTTTTAATGGCTTCATGTCTGTTTTCAAACTTTTCTTGTTAGGAGAAAATGCTCCCCGCTTATCTAAACAGGAAACTAATTTTTTGGACAAAAAGGGAACAATCCAACATTTGGATAATTACACTGTCATAAGAATTTTTGGCTCCACGGAACAACCTGCTCTCCTTCCATGTCACATTACGGACATGATTTTTATTGTAGAAGTAGCACGTCAATACAACTACTGGTTCCATTTGTTCCAAAGGAAGAAAAAAAAACAGTTCATTCCTATGCCTTGGAAAATATGGGAGTTCGTGTTGAAAAACGTCAACAAATTTGACAATTTCGCAGCACATTTTAGTATCTCCAACCTCAGATATGTTGAACACATAAAAGGATTCAACCCCTATGATATTTTTAGACAACATTTACATTCACTTGGCCTCGGCGATTTTTTTGTAAATAAACACCTGCCCAAAAACAGAGACAGTCACGGACCTGCCTCTGATGTCGGCGACGTAGAGATAGTGCAAAGTTGCACCAACTTGTACATGCAACAGGGGAAAGACCCCAGTGACAAGATTGTTCAATCCACAAATACCACTCCAAAAAGTATGACATCCCAGAGCATCGCTCGAACGGCCCATCACAGCAACAAAGAAATCCAAAATTCTTCAAACGAAGGAGGAGATAACGACCCTCCTCACTCTAAAATTGATAGTTCTCACAAGCTTCTAGTGAAGAAGAAGAGAAAAAAAAATGTGGGGAAGGCAGAAGACCCGAAAATTCATACTGAGAAATGGAAATTGACACTGATCTGGATGCCATATTCCCCTTCTTTGATCAGCCGGAGGATGCCATCCACCATAACCATCCAATGGACATATCCTTTGCCCAAATTTTGATGAAGATGAATCCTTCATGTTCCAAAGCGTTGTTTTTGATAGCCGAAACAAAAAATTGATATTTCAGAAAAAAATGTTAAAAATATCAAAGGAAAATCTTGTTCAGAGGTCGACGTTGCCAACATGCGGCCATCCCAAATCTGTCAACTTCACACCACGACCGAAGAAGCACTTCATGACTCCATTGAACACATGAAAACCCACAATGCCAGACTGAAGGACCGAGTCAAGGAATTGGAAGACTCTTTCTTTCCTATGCCATTGCTTGTCGATCCTTTGGCAATAGCCATGCCTGGCACCCCTGCACCCAATGTAAAAGCACCCTCCACCCTACTCACATCCTGTAAAGGATATGTGGAAAACAATATCACAAAAAGAATGGAACTAGTTACTGATGCCTGGAAAAGATCACAAACCATCGCTTCCCTTGGAACCAGGGCACATAGCTTGCTCGAGCTTTTGCAAGGAGAATTAAAAGATGAAGAAAATTTCTTCTTAAAAACGGTCATCCCTTTTGGCAAGATTGTCAACAATATGACAAAAAAAAAAAAAAGAGAAGAAGATCTTCCATCCAAAAACCAGATCGGCTAATTGAATGCATGTTGGAAAGAAAAAGTAAACAACCTGCATCTCATTGTTCAGTCATGTGAACAAGTCATATCGAAGAAAGATAAATTATTCACAAAGCTATCAAATATAGACTTAGCCGGGAAAACAAACGACTTCCAAGACCCCTCTTAATTGCAAACTCCTTTCCCTTAACCATAGAAGAGTTCGATAAACAGGTTGCTATGTTGAAAACCTTCTCTCTAGAAAAGTTTTACAGCGTCCTTCAATTTGATCAATCTCACATACATGACTGGCTAGTCAAATATGCAATACAGAATGAGGAAATTCATCAGGCTCTTTCTAATCTTTCTATCGACTTCCAGGAATTAGAAAATGATATTTTCAATGTCAAGATATGGAATGAGATCAACGTCATCCCAATGAGAGTGTACATTGAAGAATGGGTCGAAAGGCAATTGAAATAGACCACCAACGAAAGACAACAGGTAGTTGTCAGCATTCCAGTAGCCATGGAGAACATCCTTGAAACCACGGTCATCGTCGACATCAATGAAAGGGCAACCACAAGAAAATATCCAAAGCGCTCATGTGTACCCTCACTATAAGTTTACTGATCCCATCTTTCTTTGTTTATCAACCCAGTTATTCCGCTTTCTTAATGTAATGACTGGTTTTAAATTAACATCTAGTAATTCTACCAAATTCTACCAAATGTACTGCAATTTCTACCAGGTTTATAAAAGAAGAATTATTCCAAATTTTCTCAACACTTACGCAAGTAAAATTTATCAATGAGTAATAAATATAATTAAAACAATGCATAAATTTGAATTAAATACCTTAACTCTGATGCTAATAATCCTTCCTGTTGTCCGCAGCTTGCTTCCTTCCCGCTTCTTTAGAACACCACCCAAAACCGTCCTCCCTGCCGACTAGTTAGCTCCCTAGCCCCAGGAAATCAACGGATATCCTGGCCCTCCGAGCCCAAAACCCCCAGCAACCCCGGTGCATTGCTACAATCCAAACTCCCAAAATCTCACTCTCCCTGCAATACTCAGAGCTCCCAAAATCCTTCTCAACTCCCGTCGAATGATCCTCCTCCCCCTCCTTCCTTCCTTCCTTATCCCTCCTTCCCGACACTCCTCCCCCATTAACTTCCTACCTAACCCATTTATTACCCTTATCCATTCCCATTAATTCTTTTATCTTCTCGGGATTCTTATGTTATCCCTTCTTGTATACGCAACTTAATTTAATGTTATATTTTATTCTCCACCTTTTATTTAATACTTTATTAATTAATGAATTAATTAATAATTAAATTAATCATTAACCATCATGAACAACTATTTTAATAATAACCAATTAGAAATGTTATTTTAAGACATAATATAGTTTAGCTAATCTTTTAGGATTATATTATTAAATTAATTATTCTTAATAAAAGGGTCGTTACACTTAAATAAACATGTATATGCAAACACTTATACCTTTCCATTTATTTTCTTTTGTAGCTGTTGCACTCTATCTTCTTTCCACAATTCTGTTTCTTGTAAATATTTCTCTAATGGTTTGCGGGAGCCCCAATCCCAGTCTACATGACAAACGCATTGAAATTCCGGTTTATATGTAACACACTTTGTTTTTTTTGTATATTTCAAAATTTGCAGTGGTATGTAACAAACTTCTATTTTTTGACAGATTTCAAATAAAAATGTGTCTAAATTTTTATATCCTAAAGACTCTACTCTTATCTTTCAACACTCTCTATAACAAATGCATTTATGGAAAATGTTTACAAATACATTAAATTTTTTATATTTCTTATCTCCTATTAATTTTATGTCATCATATATTTTTAATGTCATCATATATTTTTATCTTTCACCAGTCCACATTGAAAATCCATTTAAATTTCCAAATTTAATCTTGCACTGTCAACAATTTTTTTACTTTCTTATATACTTTCAAAAAAAAAATGTTTGCTATATACTTTCCAAAATTAGATGGTGCTCGGCCTGCCAACCGTCATTTACTTTTGCCCCATCTTCCAAAATATGCACCATGCACACAACGTTTCCCTCATATACATTTTGCACCAAACACTTCATTTCATTTACACTTCGACCCCATTTTTCAAAATTTGCTTTCTAACCTCCTTGGCAGAGACTTCGCTACCACACCACCTTGTTTTATTGTAGTGACAATTGTTTTTTTTCTTTAAATGTTTGTTGATATGATGTCAATGTATTCATCAATCATTATATTAGAATTTGTAAGATTTTTATAGATAAATCTAACAGAGCTTATAAAAATTTTAAAAATAAATAATAATAATATTTTCTCTAAATATTTATATTAAAATTTGTAAATTTTTTGTAGATAAATATAATAAAATTTATAATAATAATAATAATAATTTATTTTTTAAATTATATTTTTGTTAAAAATCAAACTCATTATATTAGAATTTGTAAGATTTTTGTAGATAAATATAATAGAGCTTATAAATTTTTTAAAAATAAATAATATTAATAATAATTTCTCTAAATGTTTATTGATATATTAGAATTTGTAAAATTTTTGTAGATAATTATAATAAAATTTATAATAATAATAATTTTTTTACTAATAATTTTTTTTTAAATTATATTTTAGTTAAAAATCAAACTAATTTCTGATTTGTTGAAAATCAGATTAATACAATAAATACCCCTTATTAGTCCTTTCCGTAGACATAGAGGGACTATAGCGATTGATAATTCGTTGACTACATATTAGTTTGTCCTTTGACCAAAAATATTTGCATAATACCTATTGTTGGAGCTAGGGAATTAAAAGCATATATTTTTATATATTAAAAAGTAGCATATATGTATTGATCTGATTGGATAAGAGATTGGAGGTCTTATTGCCGGCTTTGCTATTCCCAATGTTTTATATGGCAACATATCCAAACTTTTTCTCATATACAATCTTTTTGAATAATATATTTTTCCTATGTATTGCTTGAAGGTGGATTAATGCTAGCATTAATTCGAATGTTTGTGTTAGCATTTTCTACTAGCTTAATATATCCGTAAGTTTTTATTTGTACTAATCATATTGAAATGTTTTGATATCCAAGCTTTATAGTGATTGAGAATTCCAAAGTTTATAACATCCTTGCCGCATGTATTTGTATTGAAATGTATTGAGACTTATTTCGAGATGCCTCAATAGGCCTGAAAACTTAAATGTTTACATGAGGTGAGGTCCTCCAATAGGCCTGATAGCTTAAATGATTGCATACCGCAAGGTCCTTAGATAGCCTGACAACCTTAAATGTTTATCTAAATACGCTTCTCGGAGTACATTTTTCCTCAAAAATTTCCATACAATGTTACAGTGAATTTGCACAGTGTTGTTGTCCACCGCCAATTGAATAGCCATTGTACATTTCATCCTTCTTCTACCTTTGCAATGCAATTTCGTCATCGTTGAAACTACATACATTGTTTACTGGTTCAGTGAGTGCTTCTTCTTCGCTAGTTCGTCGGTTGCTGCTTGTTGTTGTTTCATTCTCGATTCAACCTACGCTTCTGCATTTCATTGTTTCAGAGTAAGTTTCCATGCCATATTTTCATTTTCTATTCTTTGTTTGTTGTTCAGTGTTTGCAGTTTTCAAGTAAGAATGTTTGCTTATTTGTAGTGGCATCGTCATCCTATGTTTCGGTTCCTTCTGTGCTTCGGCTGCAGTTTCGTAATCTTTGGAGATACATATGTTGTTTACTGTCTCGGTGGTTCTTGCTGGTTCGTTGGTTCGTGGGTTGTTGGTTCTGTTTGTTTGGCTCGGGTTTACGCTTTGGGGCCCTGGGGGTGCAGTTCGACCTATTCGTGCTTTCTCGCTGGTTTGGTGCTTGCTGTTTTCTTTTGTTTGATTTGACCTTGCAGGGTTGAGGTCCAGCGCCGGTGCTTGGAGTTTTTTTTTTTTTGGGATTATTATTGTTTTTTGGGGCACTTTACGATGTTAAACCCCTGCACCCACAAGTCAAATATGCAATCAGAATGAGGAAATTCATCCAATTTGATCAATCTCACATACATGAATGGCTAGTTAAATATGCAATATAGAATGAGGAAATTCATCAGGCTCTTTCTAATCTTTCTATCGACTTCCAGGAATTAGAAAATGATATTTTCAATGTCAAGATCTGGAATGAGATCAACGTCGCCCCAATGAGAGTGTACATTGAAGAATGGGTCGAAAGGCAATTGAAACAGACCACCAACGAAAGACAACAGGTAGTTGTCAGCATTCCAGTAGCCGTGGAGAACATCCTTGAAACCACAGTCGTCGTCGACATCAATGAAAGGGCAGCCACAAGCAAATAGCCAAAGCGCTCATATGTACCCTCACTATAAGTTTACTATAAGTTAGGGTTCTGTGGTACAATATTCTAAAAGGTATACCAACCGTGCTGGTAAATTAAATATACAAACCGGGTGGGGGAATATAATATTAGACTTGAAAATGATGGCTTCGCAGCAATGGGCCTTTATTCCCTCCCTATTTCTACTTTTTCCATTTTCTATTATACCTTTTGTTTTCTAATTCATCTGCTTAGTGTTCTTTCTGAAAATGTCTTGGTGCATCGGTTGGTGAACTAATGGTTTCACATCTATGGTCACGCTTCTACCTTATTCCATAGTTACCCACTTTGTCGATTGCGGGTGCCAGACTGACAGGTTCAATATTGATCCCATGGATTCCAAGGGTCCGCGATATATAGATTGGTTGTGGTGCCCCGCCCTCACTCCATGTTTACTGTTAAACATTTTTCCAGTTAAAAAGATCATATGCATACAATTTTATGGTTATTTAGTCCTTCTGATGGTCAGTATACAATGCATATGCTTGTTTAGTCCTGATGTTCATCTGCACTTGCTTGCATCAGAAAAAGTTGGACTAGTGACATGGGCATGAGCAGTCAGTCATCCCAGACATCAGCAGACCGACAAGGCCAAAGGTAAAGATGCATATGCTCTGCTCTTACTATGTTTACCAAACAAATATCCTTGTCTATATATTCATCTATGGCATGGTGAATATGTTGATGTCATCTACAATACATGGTTCACAGTTCACAAGAATTATCAACGAGTACAAGTGAGACACTAAATGTGTTGCATGTTTTGTAGACTAAGAGGTGTGGTTGTAAAAATCTGGCTCCATAGTTCATCGAAGCTATGCGTGTACTTGTAGATTTATTCCAGTGAAAGAAGAATACAAAAAAAAAAAATGCACAGTACCATTCACTTTAGTTTTCCTGTTCAAAAAATGTCACCAGGTCTAAAGTTGTAACATCTAAAGTACTATCAATAGATGGCTTGAACAACCGTCGAGCTGGAAAAGTGTTCGTTGGGGACATAATGGTCGTCTATAGCACCTACTTGGACAAGGAAAACAAAATTAGATCCATTATGCGTGTTGACATGACAGACAAGGAGGCCATGATGATAGTGACACTAACTATTCCTCCACAACTTGTCCAGAAACATGTAGAAAAGATATTGCCGGGTAATGGGATATCCATTACAAATTTTAATATATTGCCCAAAACAGTATATGACCATGGTGATTGTGATCGAATTATTTTTCTCAACGAAACAAGTATTGTGGAAAAAATTTCCATTGTTTGTTCAGAATATCATTTCGTCCCAGACTCGACTATCAACTAGCTTGCACAGAGCACTGGCATTTACCCAATCGGAATGATTGGTGCATCTGTCACACTGGAGAGAAAACTTGGCTCGCAACACATTCTCCATATAAAGGATGGAGAGTCGGACAACGACAAGGCAATGGTACCGCTTTTCATATTCAGTTTTGTCATTTATTTTCGCATGTGCATGTATCTCAAGTAAGTTACTCAAATATTGCATTGTTCCATGTTGCAGCTACAATTGCTCGATACATATTCAAATTTGTTTTCTTCAATGGAGCAACAATTGCATAAAGGGAAGATTCCACTTATGCTCTTCAAAAATATAACAAAGAAAAGGGATGTTAGAGAAAGGATCTTTCAGACAACCCAGGCAACGTTTGTAACAGAGTTGCGAGCAGATATAGTAGAGGATATGAATAAAATGGCTATCTCTACAACTGTTGTGGGTATACATCCACAAAATCATCCTCACTTTGCTTATTGAAATAGCCTTGAACAAATTTTTGCGGCCTGTTTTATTTTATTTTTATTTTTTTAAGGGGAGGGGGGGTGCAGTTGTGTATTATATTGTTCAATGTATTAATTCCTATGCTCATGTTGCCAAGTTGAAGGTGTTTTAGTTGCAGCCAATGTGTACTCGACCCCCTTTGAACCTGTATGTGCAAAATGAAAATCTCCTTCTTTTGCCTCTGCTTTGATAAGTGATGATATGATTGATTGTCTGCGATGTGGTGAAAAATGTCCATTTATATATGGACATTGCGTCAATGTCATCATCCGAACCATGGGAAACACAATCATGCATTGTACGGTTAGGTAGCCTCTGTTAGAAAATGTGCTTCCTAAGTTGGCAGAGTTGTCATATGAAACGTATCTACAGAAAAAGGCAAGCAGTGTCTACATGTTGCGGGACCTTAAGATACACAAAAAATTCACCTTAAATGAGGACAATGAAATTTTGCATATCATCTAAAGAAGGGAAAAACAAAATATATCAAACTTTGTCAGGAAAAAAAAATACCTCATGTGTCTCTGTAATATTTCTTCAACATCCAGATGAATGTTCGTCGGACTTGGCTAGTTGGGATTGCACATGCATAAGATTGTTCGGTCCAAAAAATGGGAAGCTTGGCAGAAAACCCCATATATCCCATGGCCCCGATTATTTTCTACTGGGAACATATACCAGATGCAAGAGAAAATGAATGCGGCGACGTCTTTTCTTTGTATATCAAATTGTTTGGTGGAAAGGTGGATGCATCCTACTCTATGGAACCTTGTGGGAACTTGATTATAGTCTGTTTTAAGTTTAGTTGGTTCTTGATTGTGTGATTCGTCTGTCAATTTGTATATCGCGGAACTCCGAATGTTGTTTGGAGGACACAAAACAATAGAATTGAATTTTTTAGCCAACTAGCTCGCAAATCCGCCTGATAATTTCTATGGCGCTGTGACGCAAATGTAGTATGTGGCTTGTTTTGGAAGTTTTCCTTGATCGATGAACTTGGTAAAATTAATCTCCTAGAATAATTTGAAATCAACGAATATATACTGTGCGAAGTGCAATTGTGTTATCATATCAACAAGAGGCCCTTAAAATTCAAATTGGTTGTTGTTTTAGCATTTTTTCTTAATCCATGAACTTGGTAAAATTAATCTCCTGGAATAATTTGAAATCAACGAATATATACTGTGAGAAGTGAAATTGTTCTATCATATCAACAAGAGGCCCTTAAAATTCAAATTGGTCCTTGTTATTCTTGCGGTGATAGAATTTAAAAAAAAAAAACTTTTGTTTTCTTCCTTTTTTTTTAAATAAGTGATTTAACATCCTTTGATAATTTTATGTAATTCAATTGTACAATATCAATATTTAATATTAATAATTTAGTATTTGAAAATAATGTTTTTGGATCATTTTTAGATAGGATGACCATCCGTAAACAATCACAATCTTGAGCCCGCCAGTCCTGGAGTCCTTCTGCCAATTTGTATGTCGTGGAACTCTGAGTGCTATTTGGAGGACACGAGACAATAGAAGTGCAATGTTGAGCCAGAGAGCCTGGAAGTTTTCCTATCAATTTGTATATCACGGAAGTTTGGGTGCTATTTGTAGGAAACGAAACAATAGCGGCTCAATTTTGAGCCCGCCAGGCCGAGTACCCGTGATCCAAAAAGTGGCTAAGTATGGAATGAAGGATTTGTGCATGCTCTATAAAATCTCATGTCCATACTTTATAAAAGTACATGTTTACTATGATTTGTTCGTTTGTCGGAAAATTTCTAGGTGCCGAAGTTGGCGGATGCACGTGTTCATATTTCCACTTACTTTTATATCACTAGCCCAACCAAATTGTACAAACTTTCTTGTGTAATTAAATTCTGCAATATCAATATTTAATATTAATAATTTAGTGTTGAAAATAATGTTTTTAGATCATGTTAGATAGTTCATAGGGATTACCATCCGTGAACAATGGAAATCTTGAACCCGCCAGCCCCAGATTCCATCTGTAAATTTGTATATCACGGAACTCCGAGTGTTGTTTGGAGGACACGGAACAATAGATGTGCAATCTTGAGCCAACCATCCCATAGGTCCGCTTGTCAATTTGTATATCGCGGAATTGTGGGTGCTATTTGTAGGGCGCAGAACAATAGAGGCCCAATTTTCAGCCCCGCAGCCCGAGAACCCGCGATCCAAAAAGTGGCCAAGTATGGAATGCGGGATCCATACATGATCTATAAAAATTTCATGTCCATACTTTATAAGAGTACATACTTAGTATGTATTACTCATTTTTCAGAAAACTTGTAGGTGTGGAAGTTGGCGGATTCACGAATTCAGATTTCACTTACTTTTATATCACCAGCCCGACCGACCACTTCCCCATTTGATATTGTAATAAACGAATATAAATTGGCCCAATTCTAAATGTGTTATGACATCAACATGAGGGCCTTAAAATTCAAATAGCTCGCAAGTCCGCTTGTCAATTTGTATATCGCAGAAATGTGGGTGCTATTTGTAGGGCACGGAACAACAGAGGCCCAATTTTGAACCCGCCAGGCTGAGAACCCATGATCCAAATAGTGGCTAAGTATGGAATGAGGGATCCGTACATGCTCTATAAAATCTCATGTCCATAGTTTTTAGAAGTACATCTTTAGTATTTATTACTCGTTTCCTCTGAATGTTGTTTAGAAGACACAAAACAATAGAACTGCAATGTTGAACGAGCCAGTCCGCAAGTTCGCCTGTCAATTTGTATATCATGGGACTCTGGGTGCTATTTGTAGGATACAGACCAATAGAGGCCCAGTTTTGAGCCCTCTAGGCCGAGAACCCGCGATCCAAATAGTGGCTAAGTATGGAATGAGGGATTCGTACATGCTCTATAAAATCTCATGTTCATAGTTTTTAGAAGTACATCTTTAGTATGTATTACTCGTTTCCTCTGAATGTTGTTTAGAAGACATAGACCAATAGAACTGCAATGTTGAGCGAGCCAGTCCACAAGTTCGCCTGTCAATTTGTATATCGTAGGACTCTGGGTGCTATTTGTAGGATACAGACCAATAGAGGCCCAGTTTTGAGCCCGCCAGACCGAGAACCCGCGATCGAAAAAGTGGTCAAGTATGGAATGCGGGATCCGTGAAAGATCTATAAAAACCTCATGTCCATACCTTATAAGAGTACATACTTAGTATGTATTACTCATTTTTCAGAAAACTTCTAGCTGCGGAAGTTGGGGGATTCATGACTTCAGATTTCAATTACTTTTATATCACCAACCCGACCGACCGCTTCTTCGTTTGATATTGTAAGACATGAATATAAACTAGCCCAAGTCCAATTGTGCTAATACATCGACACGAGGCCCTTAAAATTCAAATAGTCCGCAAGTCCGCTTGTCAATTTGTATATCGTGGAACTCTGGGTGCTATTTGTAGGGCACAGAACAACAGAGGCCCAATTTTGAGCCTGCCAGCCCGAGAACTCGCGATCCAAAAAGTGGCTAAGTATGGAATGAGGGCTGCATACATGCTCTGTAAAATATCATGCCCATACTTTATAAAAGTGCATATTTGGTATGTATAACTCATTTCTTGCGAAATTTTCTAGGTGCAGAACTTGACGGATACACGTGTTCAGATTTCCACCCATTTTTATATCAGCAACATGACCAACCTCTTGCCTATTTCATATTATATAAAAAAATTGGAATGCAAGTTTCCAAATACGCGGGTTTTTCTTTGAAATAAGATATTTCATATCCTTTTATAATTTTATGTAATTAAATTGTACAATATGAATATTTAATATTAATACTTTAGTATTGAAAATAATATTTTTAGGTAGTGTTAGATAGTTGATAGGGATCAACATCCATAAACAATCGCAAGGTTGAGCCTGCCAACCCTGGAGTCCATCTGTGAATTTGTATATGGAAGAACTCCAAGTGTTGTTTGAATGACACAGAACAATAGAAATGCAATGTTGAGCGAGCCACGCGGCAAGTCCACCTATCAATTTGTATATCGCAGAACTCTTGGGTGCTATTTGTAGGTCATGGAACAATAGAGGCCTAGTTTTGATGTCGCCAGCCCGAGAACCCGCGATCCAAAGATTGGCTTAAGTATGGAATGCGGGAACAATACATGCTTTATAAAATCTCATGTCCGTACTTTCTAAAAGTAGATTTTATGTATTACTCGGTTTTTTTTGGAAAATTTCTTAGTAAGGAAGTTGGCGGATTCACGTATTCAGATTTCACTTACTTTTATATCACCAACCCGACCGACTGACGTCTTCCCCATTTCATATTGTACAAACCTCCTTATCTAATTAAATTGTACAATATCAATATTTAATATTAATAATTTAGTATTCAAAATAATGTTTTTAGATAATGTTAAATACTTAATAGGGATTAGCATCCATAAACAATGGCACTCTCGAGGCTGCCAGCCCTGGAGTCTGTCTGTCAATTTCTATATAGCGGAACTCTGAGTACTGTTTGTATGACATGAAACAAAAGGAGTGCAATGTTGACCGAGCTAGCCCGTGGGTCTGTTGGCCAATTTGTATATCACGGAATTCTGGATGTTATTTGTAGGCCACGGAACAATGGATGCCCAATTTAGAGCCCGCCAGTCCGAGAACCCGCGATCCAAAAAGTGGCCAAGTATGGAATGTGGGATTCGTACATGCTCTATAACATCTCATGTTCATACTTTATAGTACATATTTAGTGTGTATTACTCGTTTTTCGGAAAATTTCTAGTTTCTCTTTTCTCTCTGCTTTCCCTTTTTGAATCGTGGGTTCCTACATAGGCGGGTTTAACATTGCATTTCCATTATTCCGCCACGTGCAACTAGCACCTAAACTTCCGCGATTTACAAATTAGCAAACAAACCCCCCTTCATCTCGTATACTTTCACTTTTTGTTTACTTGGTCCTTTTTCCCATTGTCTCATGCTTTTATATACAGAACCCGAAGTTCAACAATATACAAATTTACCTCTCGCTATTGCACTTTCGTTGTTCCCCTACGCAAAAAAAACAACCGAAATTCCACAACATACAAATTGACGGCCAATATCTGTCACTGAGATGCAATATGGCCATCGACCCTTCACGTCTCCTGGGTATATCTTCTACCCTTTTTCTTTTGTAACCCGCCCGACCGCTTTCCATACATAGGTATTTCTTGGAATCGGTTTCGCAGGTTGGCGGGTGCACAAAATGTACAATGCCTCGTCGCAATTCGCCATAATTTCTTCCTTCGTACTTGTTTCCAGATATGCAGTAATTAAGCTTTAATGCTAGTAGTTCATCCTGCAGGAACCGTTAAGATTGTTATTAATGTCCGAAAATTCGAAGAAGATTTGTCATTACTACGAATTAAACTAAGATTTGCGCAGAAGTATGTTATCCTTTCCAAGTATTCATTTCAAACATGATTCAATCTATTTTTGTGCGCCGATGGGTTGGCGCCTTTAAGAAATTTCTAATTCTTAATCTCTCTTCGCCATCACTGTGACCTTCACACTTTTTTCTAATTATGCAATTAGTGAGCTGTAATGGTGACAACTCATTCCGCATGAACCCTGGAGATTATTGTTGATCAGCAAAAGGCTCGAGGAGATATTCCATTGATAAGCATTAAACCATAATTTATGGAGGGTTATATTATCCCTCCTCGATTTTCATTTCAAACATCGTCTCAAGCAAACGTAAATTGTCGTTAGCTTGTGGCAGCAATTATGTCCAGATACAGTAAACACATTCGGGCATAATGGCCAGAGGTTCCACTATTCCAAGGCATATTCTTACTACTCATCTCCCTCCGCCTAGGAGCAAAAAAGGAGATGATCCCTTGGTACACCGAGAGATATATTTCAAGACAAAGAATTCCAAGGCAACCCTGCCTACTCAGAGAACTAGCCCAATTGCATTCATGGTTGGTGCAGAGGTTGATGTCATGGATTTCGAGCCAGAAGAAGATGATCCGATGGCCAATGATACGACAATGGATGATGGCAATGCAAAGACTCTTCCCACTCCTGCGCCCAAATTGAAATCAACCATAACGGGCGAAACTTCCCGACTCAGTGATGGCGGTCCTGACAACACCAAAAGGAGTTTCAGAAAAGAAACCGACGTTGAACGCAATAGCCGCTTTGCAGCGCAAAAGTAGGAATTCCAGAGTTCCAAATTAGTCCATTCTGGGCAGAAGAGTTTCACTGTAAAGAAATGATATGTTGATGCTCCCAGAGATATATTTCAAGCCAAAAAATTATTCACTTACGAGACTATTGTCCTATTCTCTGGATATACAATTAACATCTTCAGGAATCAGGTCCAGAACTCGCAGTGTTGCAAGGCATTTTTCTACTAGTCATCTCCTTCCACCCATAATGGACTAATTTGGGCCTCTGAAATTGCATGTGCAACCTGTGTCCTTGAATTTTTTTTGACTATGAAAAGGAGGTTTCAGTTAAGGGCTATTCCATTTTCCCTGCAACGTTTTTCATCTTCTTCCTCACGGGAAGCTTCTGAAAACTATCAATTTCACCACAGGATGATTCACCAAGGAGAAAACTGCAAGGATGTTGCATACTGTGGATCTCGTGCCTGTATTTGTGGCAGATACATTCAATGTTTTGGCCTGAAGAACTGGGTCCAATTTCTAAGGATATATGTACAATACTCGGTTTTTTCTTATTTTTTTAAATGTATTTGCTATTAAAAAAATTTCCTTGGAGTCTTCGTTGTTGCTTCTTTTTTGGATTTAACGCATGTTATCATTGGCATGGTTTGGTGTTGTCGTAGTTCTTGGATATTGTGTTTACTTAGGTTATTTTTTCTAAGATGGAACATGTAACAATTATATGACAATGTATTGTGTCAATCCACCAGCCTTTTATGCAAACAAAAAATGGATTACACACAGTTTCAAACCAACATTCAATTCTATTCGTAATGCAGATAGAACATAGCAATACCAATGTACAATCTTGCAGCAAAATCGTCATTCTTGTTTCTAGACATGCAATTATTAAGTTTTAATGCTAACAACCCATAATGTAAGAAGTTTAATACTTAATTTAATACGTTACAGTCATAGAAGAATGTATCAAGAAGACAGTTACACCCACACGTTCCAATAGAATCTAATATTCAACGAAGCATTTGCTGGAAATTAGTAGAAAATGAAGTTTAATAGTTAAGTTAATATGTTACAGTCATGGAAGAATGTATCAAGAACATACTTACATGCACATGTTGCAGTAAAATCTAATCTTCAACAATGCATTTGCTGACAATTAGTAGAAAATGATGGTTTTGCAACAATGGGGCTTCTTTGAAACCAATTCGTGCTTACAAAAACTGCCCTCCGCCTTTCTATTTTCCGACTCTTTTATTCTGTGTAGTTTCTCTTCCTGGTTACTTAATCATTTTTTTCCGAAAATGTCTTGCTGTGCATCTTGACGGATTCACGAGTTTCCAACGAGCGCTTCCCCTTTCTTTAAATTGGCCCTCTATTGTTCCATGTCCTACAAGTAGCACCCAGAGTTCCGCCATATACAAATTGACAGGAGGACTTGCGCGTTGGTTGGCTCAACATTGCAATTCTACTTTTCTGTGACCTCCAAACAACATTCGGACCTCCACGATATACAAATTGAGACACGGGCTCCAGGGATGGAAGGCTCAATATTGCCTTTGTTTACAGATGGAAAAGTGCTAAAACTAGCCATACCATATTTGCACCACAGATGTTATATTAAAGGGAAAATCATTTCCCCTATAGTTCTGTGCCCTGCAAACAACACGCACAGTTCTGCACTATACAAATTGACAGCCGAACTTGCGGGTTGGATGGCTAATAAAATGCCTCAGAGTTCCGTGATAAACAAATTGACAGACGAAGACACTTATTCGACCACGAATTCCCGATAGGAGGGCTCTATATTGGACTTATGTTGTTCCATGGTCTGTGAACAATACCATCACTTCCACGATATACAAATTTACAACTGGACTCAGATCATACCCTCTTCCGTATTACGCTCCACCTATCATGCCCTCTTCCGTGGTATACATTGTTGGGCCTCAAAATAGTCCCTATTCTCACTCCATTATTCACCAATACCTTCACATTACTTCCATATTACCTTCATGTCACCTTCATTCCACCTCCACATCATTACATTTATCTCATCATTGGGTTATAACTATGCTTTTCCAAAGTTTATTAATT
>ML798077.1:206271-216749 GCA_009831015.1 Picea engelmannii
TTAATTGTAATAGCTCATTATGCAGGAACCATATAGATTGTCATTGATGGACGAAAGGTTCAAGGAGATCTCCTATTAATGCGCATTAAACCAAGATTTGCGGGGGGTTATATTATCCCTTCTGAGTGTTGATTTCAAAATCATGAAATGTCATTCGCACGTCGTGGCCTTGGCACGTTCACGAAACCTCCAATCCTTAATTTATCTTCCTCGTACCCACCACCTTCGCATTTCTAAATATGCAATAAGTAAGCTTTACTGCTAACATTTCATCAGGCACCACCCATACATATTGTCATTAATCAGCGGAAGGCTCAGGGAGATTTCCCATTCATAAGCATTTAACCAAGATTTAGCGAAGAGTTACATTATCGGCTCTAACTGTTCATTTCAACCATCATCTGGAGCAAACCAACGTTCTCATAAACCTATGGCATCAACTAGACAACATTTCTGTGGAGATACAGTGAACATATTTGGGTGCGAGGACCAAGACTTCCAGTGGTCCAGGGTATATTCTTATTATTCAACCTCTGTCACAGAGAACCAAGTAATTTGGACCTCTGGAATTGCTCGTGCAGGCTGTGTCCCTGAGGGTTTTGACTGTAAGGACCTGGTCTCTTGGTGTGCCGGTAAATTTATTTTAGAAAAAATAATTATTCCACTGCGGGATCGCTCTTTTGTTTCTTTGTCACCTCAGGCCTTCCGCCAGATGCTAAGATTGTCGGAGCCAACATTGACGTTCAAAGGAGAAGATTCCAAACAGTTCCTAGCAAAGCATAATAATGGGTTGGACCTCTTGCACCACTTATTGGAAAACTTGCTTCTATTTCCTGAAGATATTACAAGTTTGCAGGTTAGTTCATTTAGAAATCTATTTCGCGAAATTTCCTAGCTGTTTACAAGAATAACGGGACAGGAGTCCACAACAATTGTTTCCCAGATGGCTCTTTATATTTTGTATTTCACATTCAACGAATAAGACATTTTTTATTGGGGCAAGTTAATTTCCCATGAAATATGTTCCCAATTGTCAAGCTTCAAAAGGAAAAATAAATTTTATATGTTTTCATATTTAGTTTTTGTGATAGCGCATTCTTGTTGGTTTCCACAACTGTCTCTCTCCAAGAATTTCAACTGCGAATTCCACCCAGTAATGTTCTGGTAGCAGGCTTTGTGGAAGCAAAAGGCTTCCCACTATTTATATGAAGTTTTTAATGGCTTCATGTCTATTTTCAAAGTTTTGTTGTTAGGAGAAGATGCTCCCAGCATATATTAACAGGAAACCAGCTTTTTGGACAGGAAGGGGACACTCGAACATTTGGATAATTACACTGTCATAAGAATTTTTGGCTCCACAGAAATACCTGCTCTCCTTCCATGTCACATTACGGACAAAATATTTTTTGCAGAAGTAGCACGACAATACAATTAGTGGTTGCATTTGTTGCAAAAGAAGAAAAAAAAATAGTTCATTCCTCTGCCTTGGAAAGTAGGGGAGTTCGTGTTGAAAAACGTCAAGAAAACTGACGAATTCGTAGTGCATTCTAGCATCTCCAACCTGAGATATGATGAAATCATAAGAGAGTTTGACCCCTATAATATTTTTCGACAACATTTACAAACACTTGGCGTCAATGATTTGTTTTTAAAAAAACACCTGCCCGAAAACAGATACAGTGACAGCAACACTCCTACCTCTGATGTCGGTGACGTGGACATAGTGCAAAGCTACACTAAATTGTACATGCAACAAGGGAAAGGCCCCGATGACAAGATTGTTCAATCAACAAATAACACTCCAAAAAGTACAAAATCCTGGAGCATCACTCCAACGGCCCACCACAACAACAAAGAAACTCAGAGTTCTTCAAACGAAAGAGGATATAATGATCCTCCTCACTTTATAATTGATAGTTCTCACAAACGTCCAGTAGAGAAGAAGAGAAAAAAAAATGTGGGGCAGGTGGAAGAGCCGGAAATTCAGAGTGAGAACATGGAACTTGACACTGATCTAGATAGCATGTTTTGCTTCCTTGATCAGCCCGGAGACACCATCCAACATATCCTTCCAATGGACATATCTGTTATCGAAATGTTTTTATGAAGATGAATCATTTGTGTTCCATAGCGTTGTTTTTTATAGCCAGTCCAAAAAATTGATAATTGAGAAAAAATATGTTAAAAATAAGAAAGGGAAATCTTGTTCAGAGGTTTCCCTTTCCAACATGCGGCCATCCCAAATCTGTCAACTTCACACCGCGAGTGGAGAATCACTTCCTGATTCCATTGGAGGCATCGAGACCGAGAATGTCAGACTGAAGGACCGGGTCAAGGAATTGGAAGAGGCTTTTATTCCTATGCCATTTCTTGTCAATCCTTTGGCAATAGGCATGCCTGCCACCCCTGCAGCCAACGTAAAAGCATCCTCCACCCTGCTGGCATCCTGTAGAGTATATGTGGAGAATAATATCAAGAAAAGAATGGAACTGGTTACCAAGGCATGGAAAACATCACAAACCATCACTTCCCTTGGAACCAGGGCACATAGTTTGCTCGAACATTTGTAGGCGGAGTTAAAATATGAAGAAAATTTATTTTTAAAAATGGTCCTTCATTTCAGCACCATTGTCAACAATATGACAGAAACAAAAAGAAGAGAACAATATCTTCCATCCAAAAAACGGATTGGTCAATTGAATGCATTTTGGAAAGAAAAAGTGAAGAACCTGCATCTCATTGTTCAGTCATGTGAACAAGCCATATCGAAGAAAGATAAATTATTCACAAGGTTGTCAAGAATAGACTTAGCCGAAAAAACCAACGAATTCCAAGACCCTGACTTAATCACAAACTCCTTGTCCTTAACCAGACAAGAGTTCGATAAACAAGTTTCTATGTTTAAGGCCTTGTCTCTGGAAATTTTTTACAACATCCTTCACTTTGATCAATCTCACGTCGACGACTGGCTAGTCAAATATTCAGTACAGAATGAGGAAATTCATCAGGCTCTGTGTAATCTTTCTATCGACTTCCGGGAATTAGAAAACGATCTTTTCAACATAAAAATATGGAATGAGATCAACGTCACCCCAATGAGAAGCTACATTCAAGAATGGCTTGAAAGGGAATTGAAGTAGGCCGTCGACAAAAGGCAACAGGAAGTTTCCAAGATTCCAACAGCCGTTGATGACATCATTGAAACCGCAATCGTCAACGACATCAATGAAACGACAGCCGCAAGCAAATAGTCAAAGGGATCATATGTACCCTCACTGTAAGTCTGCTGATCACATCCTGCTTTGTTTATCAACCCAGTTATTCCACTTTCTTAAATAGAGATGTGTAGGCAAACACTTATACCTTTCAATTTATTTTTTTTGCAGGTATTGCACTCTATCTTCTTTCTACAGTCATGTTTCTTGTACATATTTCTCTAATGGTCCGCGAGAGCCCCAATCCTAGTCTACATGACAAACGCATTGAAATTCTGATTAATATGTAACAAACTTTATTTTGTTTGTATATTTCAAAATTTCCAGTAGTATGTAACAAACTTTTATTTTTTGGCATACTTCAAATAAAACTGTTTTCTTATCTCCTTTTAAATTTATGTCTTCATACATTTTTATCTTTCCCCAATCTGTATGACAAATGCATTTAAATTTTTATATGTAACAAACTTTTAATTTTTTATATATTTCAAAATAAATGGTGCTCTACATGCCAAGCGTCATTTACTTATGCCCCATATTGACAAATGCATTTAAATATTTATATGTAACATACTTTTATTTTTTTTTATATTTCAAAGTAAATGGTGCTCTACATGCCAAGCGCCATTTACTTATGCCCCATGTTCCGTGATATACATGTTGCATACAACATTTCCTTCATATACATTTCAAAATTTCCAATAGTATGTAAGAAACTTTTATTTTTTTACCTATTTCAAATAAAATTGTTTTTGTATCTCCTTTTAAATTTATGTCTTCATACATTTTTATCTTTCACCAGTCCATATAGAAAATGCATTTAAATTTCCATTTTTTTTCTTCCACTGTCAACAGATTTGTAGTTTGTTATATAATTTCAAAAATAAATGGTGTTCTACATGCCAAGTGTCATATACTTTTGCCCCATGTTTCGTGATATACATGTTGCACACAACATTTCCGTCATTTACAATTCGACCCCATTTTCCACAATTTGTTTTCTAACCTTGTTGACATGGACTACGCTGCCACACAACCTTGTTTATAAGATAAAAAACTTCCATTAATAAAATAAGAAACTCCCATTTAAATATTTAATTTAAAAAAGTGTATATTTAAATAAATACAAATAATTTCAAGTGAAAGTTAATAGAACAAGATAAAGCTAGCTGAAACAACCCCCTTTTTTCCCTTTTACATTGCCATCATAACATGGATTACTAGGTGTATGACGCATAGTTGTATATGAGGCTTTTTTTTCATTTTGATTATAATGAAAATAAAGCTACTAAAAATCACATAGTTATATAAATATATTTTTCATAACATTCCATCTTAATAAAAAAATAATTATAATATTTTTTATTATAATATTTAAAGATAAATAAAATCACATAGTTATATAAATATATTTTTCATAACATTCCATTTTAATAAAAATAAATTATAATTTTTGTTTTATCATAATATTTAAAGATAAATAAAATTAGTAGTAATGGTGTTTATACCTTCTGCTTACAATTTGGTAATCTAACTAATTCAATTATTTTCTTAAATTTTTAAACATTTAAATCAATTTAGAATAGTGTAAAACTTTAAATAGTGTTTCTTTTGAATTTTGATTAAATTTTATTTGATTTTTTAACAAAAATATTTTTTTAGTATAAGATCAACTTTAATTTATTTGATATATTAAGATTAACTTGCTCCATATATAAATATAAAGTAATAAGTTACATAACTAGTATGGTTGGAATATAGTTTTGTTCTTCATAATGTTTAAAATTAGTAATGCATAATATCTGTGCATACATGTTGAGGTTGATTTAACCATTTAATAGTTAACTTAAACCATTTTATTATTTTGGAGATTAATAGCTTGAGTGTCTTACTTCACTTGGTTATTGTTCACACTTGAAGGGGTTATTTGGAGGTTATTTGAGGCTTTTTGATGGAGCACTTCTCTTTTGGGTACAATTTCCAAGGTTTGTATGATTATTTAAATGATGGAGATGTTGAAACATTCTCCTAGGGCACACTATCTCTTGTGGACATTGTTTGGAGGGATTTGTGGATGATATTGGGAAAAAACACATGGTTTTGGCATGGATATTGATGAGTTTTAACCACCTTAGCACTTCCTTCTAGGTGCACTTCACATGGAGATACTTTATTATTTATTGGGTTGTTAAGTTAGTTACATGGCACACTTTTCTAGGGTGCACCTCTCCTAGGTTGTCTCTCATTTTATTGCATGGATATTCAAGTTACATTTGTCATCATTTGACCTTAATTAGAGAGTGCCCTCACCTCTTTGACTTGGCACATGTATTATTTTGTTTGAGGTGGTTATAAAGGCTTTTAATGGGAGGCGTCTATCATACTTGGAGGGCCACACATGTGGAACATTGCATGCATTTACTTGGCCATGTTACTATATTTGGGCATATCCTGGGAGGGAAAACTTATGGAGACACTTCTTACTACTCTTGGAGGTGTATGTTTTATTATTTTATGGAATTTTGGCATGGTCAAAACCCTAATTCGCCCTTATCTCCTTGGATTTGTCTTGTTGGAGATTTCTCACTTGTTATTTTTGGGTTTGAATAGATTCCTTGTGGAGCACTCCATCTACTTGGTAGCTTGCACATTCATCCATGGAGTTGTTTTCCTTAGGATTCACACATGTGTATTGGTTGTATGCATCTTGTGGACCACTTTCTATTTTTGGAGGATGACTATGGAGCATTCTCCACGAAGGAATGTTTTTTGTTTTATCTCTCAATCACCTTGTAGGGTGCATTTTGTGAGTTGTCCTAAGTGGACCCTTGAGCACATCCTCCTAGGTTGAAGAGTATTTTATTATATTTTGTAGGCATCCATTCTTGGAGGAAAAATTCCAAGTGGACCCATTTAGCATTTGACTTGGTATAATACCTATTTCTAGATGGTGCCTCCTCTATTGGAGGTTTTTGTTGCAAATTACTGCCAATTTTTGGATGAGGGCGACCTCTCTCAAAGAGGCTAGCATCTGCATGCCTTGATATTGTCAACCATGGATCTAACTACTCCAATATTTTACAATTTGTTGACTTGTCATGGACTTAGTTAGGAAGATGATGTATTTTATTGTAAGAGAGACTTATTTCACTCTATATAAAAATGAGCTTCTCTCCATTTAAAGGTAGTTGTAAATTTGGTTTTAGACAGTGAAGAAGTGGAGTGAAGGAGATTGTAGGAGTTTGAAGATGATGATGTTGGGATTCCCTTATATATTAAACCTTTGAAGATTAATGAAGGACGAGGTATTGCTACTTTATAATATGTCTATTCTTTACACTATTGATTTGTTGCTAACGTGATATATGAACCTCTTTATTTCAGTTTAACATAAAGGCCTAGTAACAAGAACATTACTCTTCTAGGAATAAGAAGCATGGGGAGTTTTCCCTCTTGTCTTATTCATTGTTTTATTTATGATTTTATTACCTTTTTTCTATCATATCTAGTTGTTGAATGGAAAATAATTCATATAATAAACAATTTATCATGTTGATTTGATGTGTGGAAAATTAAGCCCTCAAATAAAAATGTCCATATCATAATTTCCAACAATTATCTTAAGGTTCAATGTACGCAAATAGTTGATGAAGGTATTAAACTAGATCCATTATCTAAGTTGGTGGAAGGGGTCAAATGTTTTACCTCATATCCTACCTTAAAGTATTTGATGATGAAAAACAAGTCCATTCATTTTTCAATGTCTTATGACTCCATTAGCCCTTATATTGGTAGGCAATGGCCCCTCATCATTTCATTCCCTTGTTTCCATCCTCCTCGATTCTATTTTTCTTCCATATCCCTTTCCCTAATTCCATTTTCTCCTATATATACAACAAAAATCATACATTTTGTTAATGATTACTCTTCATATATCACTTATGAAACTCACTCCATAGCATTATTTATCTTATTTAAGGATACCCCCCTTGAGTTGGAGAAGATCCAACTAGAAGAGAAAGGAAGAGATACTAAGGTGACAGTGGGTAGCCTTCTTGAGTCGCACAATACTAGCCCCTTGATGCTTGGGACTTTACATCATTTGGTTATGCTTAATTTTGTAGTAACATTTTGGTGTCGTTGTCAAGGATAAAGTCCATTTTCCTAGAGACATTAGTTGATGAGGGTTTTGTTTTCAAGACATTTTTCTCATCTTACCGGCTTTTGAGGTGAGGGAAACAAATAAACACTTGATGAACTAACCTTGGTGACTCCACATTTTAGATATTGTATTAGATATTATGGTATGCATGTATTTTCATATTTCAACATTTTGAGGATTTGAATTAATGGCTCCATACAAAGGGAATTTTTGGGAAGATTTTCTTACCCATTTGGATTTTACATGCATTAATGGGTCTCCACATCATATTCCAATATTTTGCGGACAACCCCATTTGGTTTCTATGTATCTTTCATCATTCATGAAGTTTATTGTAGAAAATAATATTGTCCATGAATATGTTTTGATGAGAGAGTTTGCATTTTCTTTCAATGGAAAGAATGCATGGGAATGGTATTGTTATTTCATCCCTAAAGAGATAAATTCATTTTCATATCTTGTTAAGAAATTTCAGAATTATTGGATGCGTGGATATGGATATGAAGAGCATGTAATAGATTTATATGAGGCATATTTTTGGATTGATATTTGTGCTAAAATAGAAGAGAAGGTTGTTGGTTTGATGAATGTCCATGAGAATAACCCTTCAAGTTCTCTCTTGGTTGAGATTAAGATGATATATGATGCTTATACTTATTTGGTAAAATATATTAGAAAGAAATTTGTACATCTTAAGGATACAATGTAGCCTTGTTCTCCATCACATGAGCCACTTTCATATTATATTTTAGGAAAGGGTAATGCATTTGTTGCATAATATATTGCAGCCCCACATGTAGAAGAAATTGGTCATAAAGTATCCACCTCATTATCTCATGAAAAAAATAGTATTGTAACTTGTAATTCTTTTCAAAATTTATATGTTGATGATGTAATGGTGAATTTGGAGAGTGTTGTTTCTTAAGAGAATCCCTTGTATGAGGATGAAATGTTAGATGAATTTATTTATTCATGTGATGAGAATGAAGGCACCCAGGTTTTTGAACTTAGTAAGGAAAATTTTCAGCTTAATATCCATAGTTTGGGATGGATTATTGGACAGTTTTTGGAGATATCATATGTGACACTGGTGGGGGTGATTCTAGGGAGGAAAATGCTAATTATGTATCTCTTGGAAAACCATGTTTAGTGGGTGCATGTGTAGAAATTTATAATGGTGATTTGCAGCTATGTTTTCCCATGTTTTGTTCAAAATATTTAGAATTTTTGGAGTATGTTAGGGACAATGAAAGAGTTGGAAATTTCCAACCATCTTCTTCTTTAAAGTTTTGTGAAAGTGCATGTGATTTTTCAACTGTAAATCATTTTTTATGATTGGAAATTTCCTGGGGCAGCAATATATTGGGTGTGAATTTTGTAACAATCATTTCTAGCCATGTAATCATGTGTATAATTTTAATTTGAGATATGAAATTGTGTCCCATACTTCATCCTCGTGCTTGGTAGAAGATAGTATATTGTTAGAGTAACCTACATCTTATTTGTTTGAAGTTGTGATTGATGTTCACTATGTAGATTTGTTGCTGGAGAGGCACAGAGTTGATTTTTTATCAATTGATGATGGGATTTCATGTACCTTTTCCAGACCATATTTCATTCCTATTCAACATTGGATTGAGTTAGCATGTACTTGAACATGCTATCATTTTTCATATTATTGTATTGGCTTCCATGGATGTAATATAATTTCATTTTTGTAGCCACATTGTAATAGATATTTCATCATGTATAAGCCTTATTTTTTTATGTAACCTCGTTTTGGATCATTACCAAATAGAAGGGTATAGTTCATGGCCTTGAGGTGATGCTTGGATCGTTTCATTGCCTATTTGATTTCACTTACCCTCTTGTTTCATTGGCTATTTGATTTCACTTACCCTCTTGTTTCATCATAGGTTAGAGTAGTGTAGGATAAATAATCTCAACAAGTGTGAGCATTAGTTCTCTTTCATGTATTTTTTTGGCATTGTTGTAACCAAATTTTGAACTCTTGGTGATGTATTAAAAAAAGTATGTGGTGTTTGTGGATGTCGATATGTATCCATCCAGACATGTCTTACCTTTATTTTCTTCTTGACAAGTTTGACTAGATATTTATGCAGTTCTCACACACTCCCAAGAAGAGTGCATGTTTTGAATTTGGAACCTATTGTTACACCTCATATTGTATGAGGTTCCACATAGTGATTTTCATCACATTGATGGAGATTTGTTGCTATTTACTTGGATCTTTTTGATTGACTTGGGGGAGATACACTTTCATTGAGTTTCCTCTCCTTGGAATTGGATGTCTTTGTTTTATAAGAGCTTCACTTCTCCTTGGTTGGATGATTGTGCTTGTCGGTTTGATTATCTTCTCACATGTGCTTTCCTTGTTGATCACACCTTGGCTACATATTTGTTGATATCATGGATAATTCCATCTCATTGTGTTGTGGTTGTTGGTGTACTTGCTTATCCTGTATTTCCTACACCTTTTCCTTGGATGATGGGTCTATCTCCCCAAGGCATTAGATGATGATGGTGTTAGGACGTAGATGTTTTGGGATTGTTGGAGTTTCCTAGTGACTTTTACATGGTATGTTGACGTGATGATGGTGGTTTATCACTAGGAGGGGGTGTTCTACATGGTCCTCTTATGTTGATGTGTGGTAGGGACATACTTGATGCTAGATGGAATTAACACTATTATGTTGTCCCCTTCTCTTCTAATGTTGATGTACTTAGATGGATGTGTTGTGGTAATGCACTTTTCCTTGGTGGGATTTCCCTAGGTGATATGAATTGACATTTGTAACATTTGCTAGACATCACCTAGATGGAAATGTGTTTGATGATGTTAGTTCCCTCATTGTTGAACGCTTTCCTAATTTTTAGTTAGATTGGGGGGGAGAGTAATACATACATATTTGGTGATAAATCTTTTTTTCTAAGGTTTGATGAGGTATTTATATGATTATATTTCTTTGGTGGTGCACCCTAGGTTCAAAACTAGGTGGCGTTTTTTTTTTTATTGTGTTGTTATCATGGTCACCTTAGCTAGCAGATACATCTTATTTCCATGGTAAAACACTTATTGG
>ML798077.1:225849-241212 GCA_009831015.1 Picea engelmannii
CATCTAACTGGTTATAAATGAAAACAATGGGTAATGAATAAATTTTGAATGCTAATTGATGAGTTTTTGTGCAAGAGGGAAGTTTTGGGAAAAAGAGCCCCACACTCATTCACCCCCCCTCTAAGTGTGGTAGGTGTGTTCAAAAATATATATTATAGAAGCTTGGGAATACTTATTGAAGAAATGATCATAAAATAAATGATGAACACCATCAACCGCGATTAAGTTGGGCTGTGTTGGGGGGTTGGATGATCTGTGAGATGGTGCAAAGTCGAAGTCAAAGCACACCCAAGTTGAAAATGTCAGAAGTCGGGATGAAGATAACTGATTCAAGTGAGAAGTCTGGACATCAGAAACAAATCCACAAACCTTCTATGAACATATATAAATTAGAGAGGGACAAGAGACACAATAGATGAGAAGAGTTTGGAAATAATAGGGATCCCTTGAATAGAAAACATATCCAGGAGCGCCAGATCGCTAGAGCATCCCTTGTGAGTGTCCCAACGGTTCCTTAGAGAAGGAGAAGCTTGTGATTGGGCATGGTAGTCGATGGCACCCAACAAGCACATGACCAAGTTGAAATGGAGATCGATGATTCGTGACTCATGATTTGACTGTATCTTGCAAGAAGTCCTAGCCCATGTATTGTAGAGTTCCTCCGACAAAGACTTCATGTGGATACACAATCTCCAAGGGTGTGGTGTTGAACTAACAATGTTGGTCAGATAAGAGATATGGTGCTAATTGAAGCAGAAGAAAATCAGCTAGAAGGTATAGTAATTCACGTAAGAGACCTCACAGACTCAACCCCCCTACCAGATTTATTATTAGAATATTCAAATTCAACAAACAAAGAAAATGAATCAATGCAACCCTACAGAGGAAGATTCATCAAATATATAGATAAGTCTTGTCAGACAGATGTCCCAAGTCTAAGGAATGAGCAATCACAGTTAGCAATTGAATACATACCAACCGAATATCAACACCATATTATACCAGTTGAGTCAATATTCTGACATCAACTCAAGAAAGCAGTCCAATTTCTCAACCGACTTTGAAATAAACTCTTGCAATATTTAAAACATCGACAAGACCCAATAAAATAAAAATGGGCATCAATCACATTCCAATCTATGAAGGAGACGAGGACCCCAAATGACACTGGTTCATGTGTGAGAAATTTTGGGATATAGAAAACATCACTGATGAGGAAAAACAAATGGCACAATTCAGTGTCGCACTTCGATCCAAAGCCCTTACCCAGTTCATGATTTATACATACAATCAACAACGCTCGAAGTTAGACATCAAGCAATATTTCCTTATTTTTTTCAAAACTCAAGATATTAGCCACCCCGTGGCATAGAAATTTAAATAAATAAAGCAAAATCTGGGTGAAACAGTTCGAGAATATGATAAAACGCTCAAAGACACTTTGAGCCAAATTCCTTACGCAATCGATGAAAAACTATTGGTACAAAGGTATGTATCAGACCTACTACAAAATATTAGAGTACCACTTTGTATGTACGATCTCTCGACATGCGAGGATGTCCTGAAAAAAGTAGAACAGATAGAAATGGATGATGAAGGTACCTCAGATTCATCAGTTATTGAAAAACAATTAGAAGAAAAACTTGCAAAATTGCAACAACATGTCGATCTCTCGCAACGAACTATGGTGTACAATATGTTCCATTGAAGGCCAGATAAAATACTATTGCAAATTCAGTGATGCACTAGACCCAATAGTCCACCAAATTCAAATTGAAACATTTTGCAATATATCTGAAAGAGTAACAAATCATTCTACGAGGGACTGTTCGCATAACCTAAGAAATGTGTTCCCAAAGTGGTGTCACATATGCGAGGAGAATAATCACTTGACTCAAGAATGTTGACTGAATAGAAAAAAACAAATGAACATTCACTCAGCGTGTCACACACAAACAGTCAACCAGAATGTAGACCAAGGTGGAAACAAATATAGAGGTCGAGATCAAGGAGGCTACCAAGGCCATGGAGGAGGATGACAAGGAATTTTTGGTAGAGGATGAGGTCGAGGATGATACTACTACTTCGAATGTTGGAAGGATGACTACATCAACCTAGATTTACCAATCAAAGATAGAACTGATCTCAAGTTCTGTAACATTTTTGGAGTGGGAGACCACTCACTCGACGATCGCCCAATAGTACTTGAAAAAGTTATGAAAAAGAGAAATGAAAATATTTTACATACAGTACCAAAACAAGATATTCCAAATTCGAAGAACCTCCATGTAGTAACAAACTCAGGAGCTGGATAGGATGTTTTTCCAGAACAACCAAATCGACAGAAGGGGAGTCGAACTACATATCCTGACCCAAAACATGAAGACAAACTAATGAGGGAAGCAATGAAATTATTTAGAAGCATTGACCAGGAAAAAAACAACAAAGGAAGACATGAAAACATCTTATAAATTGTGCTAGATGAATTCCTCCAACTACTGAAAGAGAAACAGTGAATCGATTGATTGATTGACCTACTGATCATTTTGATAGAATATAAATAAGAACAAAGACCAATCAAAAATTTGCGCTAGTTATCACACGAAGCACAAACAAACGACTTTGACCCTCAAGTCAACCTTGAAATCGATATAAACTTAATTAAACAAGTTGTAGTTGACTTCAAGTCCCAAGTAAATATTATTCCTATAGAAACATGGGTCCGACTTAGGAAACCACTTCTGCAGCCTACAATGAATTTTATGATGTTAGTAGATCAGAGGTTTATAGATCTAATTGGTACACTGAAAAGTGTAATAACATATATCATGGGAATCCTGACGAGAGTTTATTTTGATGTAATAAACCTGGTTGAAGGCATCCCCACCTACCCTGCATTATTCAAAAAATCATGGGGTCGGAACATGAGGGCCACAATCTCTCTTGAAAGAGACAGAATCAAACTAAAAGGATGTGATAGAAAAATCATAAATCACATGGATCCAAATGAAGGCAATTCTTGGGTTGACACATGGGATGAAGCACATGAAGCTCATCGATTATACCAAGTCATGAATGAGCAGAAGGATCACACAGAACCCAAACATGAAGGAGAAATATTACTTGGGTCTCCATTATCAATAGGCCAAAATTCGGATACAAAATTATACAATCGGCAAATGGAAATTATGAAGCCTAAGAAAAATAGTGCTAGTTGATATAAGAGATACCAATACGACGATCCAAATCCTACTTCTCATTACAAGAAGTACCTATCGTGGTTAAAAGGAAGCTTAAGAAGACACCAATGCTAATTCTAACACATTCACACATGAAGCAACCTCTGCAATTTAGTGAAAGGAACTCCCCATCGGTGCATGTCGATGAGGTTTCCAAGTCAGGCAGGGAACATGGAAGAGTGAAAAGTCTATTTGAATCATTTATAGTCCAATAATCCAAATGGTGGGAGACACATGCACATAGATTTCAAACGTGGAATAGTTCCACTCTTTAATTTTTCAAAAGATTCAGTTGAAATATATTATTAGCCAATATTGACATCTTGATTTTTAAACCTAGGTTCAATCCAGTCGCTCACATCTAGCAATATGAGAAGGAATAGAAGAAATAATGATATAGAGACGAAAGGGTATGGTCTCACATGTTTCCAAACACATTAGACGACATACCCCACATATGGTATAAAATTGAGGAAGTGTGTGGACACACATTCGTCTGGAATGAAATAAAAAATAACTTCCTCAAAGAATGAAAATTATGACTTGAAGAGACACTATTGTAGGGTGAAGCAAGAGAAATAAAAAAAAATTACAACAACCAAGTCCCTAGGAAACTCAGAAAAAAAGAAAAAATTGAAGTCGACATGGGCTAGACTTTGACTTGTAACCTAATATCGACTCACAATTCAACTAATATCATAGCTCATCGAATAGACATGGAAAACATAAGTTTTCCAGGACAAAGATTTTGATGGAAGAAAATCCACCCAGGAGTACAAAACCATATAAAAATAGTCTACTCTAAGGAAGAGAAGGAAGATAAATACGATAACGAAAAACCCGACTTTCCGTCGAGCTATAAACAAGTGGTGGAAGGAGAATGGAAATTTGATGAGTCAAAAGAGATTGAATGGATGGATGCATAAATCAAAACTAAAGAATTCAACATTTCAATAAATGATCGACCAAATATGGCTAGAATAAGTGACTATTGGTCCAATAAGTAAACTATTGAAATAATCGGCCTACTAAAATAATATCAGGATGTCTTTTCACATGACTACAAATGCCTCAAAGGATTTGTACAAGAAACATGTGAGATGAAAATCAAACTTATCCCTGGTGCCAAGCCCGTTAAAAAATGACCATATAAGCTAGCACACAAATACAAGCCCATTGTCCAAAACTAAATTGAAGCAATTCTTGCTACTGGCATTATATATCCAATCAAAAAGTTAGAATGGGAAAGCCCCATGGTGGTGCAACCAAAGAAACATTACCCAAAGAAATTGAGAATCTATGTCAACTTCTGAGGACTGAATAAACTCACAGTAACTGATCCATTCCTGACATCATTTGCTGATGATATTATCAATGAAGTAGCAGGACACAAATGGTATTTGGTCATCAAGGGATTCTCTAGATACAATCAAGTACCCATCTCTAAGGAAGATCAAGAAAATACCAAATTTGTCTATGAATTTGGATCATTTGCATACAAAGTCATGTCATTTGGCCTTAAAAACGCACCAACAGTTTTCTCAAGGATAATATTGAAGGAATTTCAAGAATATATTTATAAAACAATGGTTGTATAGTTCGATGACTGGACTATTTATAGCCCACTAAAATACCACATCCCCTGATTAAGAATGATGTTGGAAATATGTAGGTAGATCCAATTATCCTTAAATATCAAAAAGTGCATCTTTGCCACACCTATAGGCATACTGATGGGCCATATTGTATGCAAAGATGGAATAAAAGTTGACATGGCCAAAATTAAAATCATTCTCGACTTGAAACCACCAGTCTATCAAAAACAAATAAAAATATTCCTTGGTCACACAAGGTATTACAAAAAAATCATTTGACACTACTCTGACATCACGTTCCCAATTGATGAGCTTTTAAATAAAGAAGTCAAGTTCCAGTGGAGTTAGGAATGTGACAAATCCTTCGAACTATTAAAAAGAAAATTGGTTTAAGCGCCCATCCTTTGATTTACAGACTCGACAAGGAAATTTCATGTCCATTTCGACACCTCAAATGTTGTTGTTGACATGGTCTTAGCCCAGCTGCATGACGACATGGTCGATCATCCAAACGAATACGCCAATAGAAAGCTAAATAAAGAAGAAAGAAACTATTTGATGACTTAAAGAGAAGCATTAGCAATGATTTTTTCTTTGCGAAAATTTTGACACTATCTATTAGCGAACCCTTTTACATTATTCACATATCATCAAGCACTGGAATATCTAGTCAATGAACTAGTCCATCAAGGCATAATTTGTCGATGGTTACTACTCTTTCAATAATTCGACTTCAAAGTAGTAGTCCAACTGGGAAAGAAGAATGTCGACCCAGATCATCTATACCGACTTGAAACAGGGGAAGATAAAACATGAATAGATGATGACTTACCATATGCGAATCTATTCAGGGTTGAAGAAGTCCCCAAAGAACCGAAAGAAATAGTAAATTTTCTAGAAGAAGGGAAAACACCTGAAAATCTCCCATCCAATAAGTGAAAAATCCTAGCCATGAAAGCTACACCATTCATTGTAATGAATAGATTCCTTTACAAACTAGGGATCGACAATAGTCTAAAAATATATGCATTAGAACACGAACGTGAATACATCATTAATGAAGCACATGCAGGCCCAACAAGAGGTCATTTTCAGGCCAAAACGACAGCCAAAAAAATCCTCCAAGTCAGTCTTTGGTGGCCAACCTTACACAAGGATTGTCGTGAACAAGTAAAGAAATGTGACAAATGTCAAAGGTTAGGCCGACCATTATGGAAAAACGAAATTCCCTTGCACTCAGTAAACCATAGTTTAGTGTTTGAAATCTGGGCTATTGATTTTTCCAGTCCTTTCCCAAGAAGAGAAAAAAGGTCGGGACCAAAATACATTATTACAATCATCGAATATCTAACAAAGTGGGAAAAGGCTGAACCAATCGAGAACTGTACAAAGGAAATAGTTGCAAAGTTTATTTACGAAAATATAATAACCAAATTCAGTTGTCCCCTAACGATAATCAATGATCAAGGAACCCATTTCATCAATAGTACAATAGAAGTAATGATGAAGAAATTCATTATCGACCATAGAAAAAAAATTGCATATCATTCACAAGCTAATGGGGCTATCGAATCTTTTAACAAAACACTACATAAGGGCCTCGTGAGAATATGTGGTCTTGACAGAGATGATTGGGATGATAAAGTTCCAACAATACTATGGGCGTATAGAATAGTATACAAAATATCTATTGGACAAACACCCTTTAAACTAGTTTATGGCCAAGAAGTAGTGATCCCACTACATTTATGTGCAAATGTTGTTGATTAAGGTTGCTTTTCATTGATGTCAACCCTTGAAGAAAGTCTAGTAGCAAATTTCGGTAGCACAAAGGTTTGGGTAATGGACCCAAGGTTGTTTCATGTATAATGGTATGATTTTTAATATATTTGAAGATAATACTATTATATATGGATAGTACATGTCATGCCATTTCGGGTGGTATGTGTAACGTCACATAACTCCTCACGGTTTGAGAGTTATGGCCTTACGAAGTTGGAGGACCCTCATATGTTGGCTTGAAGCCCCAAAAGGTCAAAGAAGTCAGAGAGCTTGCAAAGAAGAAATAATTATTTAAGTGATAAATTAAAGTGACAAAGTCAAGAAAGATTATTTAAATAATAAAGTGAAGTGACAAAATCAAAGAAGATTATTTAAATGATAAAGTGAGGTGACAAAGTCAAGGAGGAATATTTAAATGATAAAGTAATGGAGAACTTTCTAATTATGGAAAGTGGTTAACCCTAAAAATGAGGAAAATAGGTTAAGTGACCTATAAATGGGTTAAGTGACCTAGAAATGGGTTAAGTGACCTAGAAGATGCTTCTAAGGAAGATATTTGGAGAGTATAAATAAGAGGCAAGGCTCTCTCATTTTATATCACACTTGAGCATATTGAATATCTATAGGTGACTGAGGTAACCAAAGGATATCTAAGCCGAATTTCAAAGGGAAGGTGAAGAAAAGAAGGCAGGAATTCAAGGGAGGATAAATTCTTTTGATGATGCTTTCTAAGGTATGTTATTTACAGGTCATCTCACCATTTTCGCAATAACGTTTTTTTCTAGAATGATTCAGAATGTGAAATTGATAGGAAATTGAGGAAACATATCCAAGTATTTGTGGTAAATATTTCATATTGTGGGTTGTTTTACTTTTGGAGTTACACTCTGTGGAAAATAGAGTTTGTGGCTAGTCCTTAAACTAGTCTAAAACATGTGTTTTGGGTAAAAACATCATAACTTCTTCATAACATATGAAAATTCAGTAAGACAAAATGTGTCGTTTAGAGTACATTCTGTAGTATGTTTTGGAACATTTTCAGATCCATTCAATAAATATTCTGTGTGGGGCACGCTCTACAAGGTGGCTCTCTAGAATAAGCCTGAATTCAACAAGGTATGTCATTTTTTCTGTAACTCCTTTTCTGAGAGGTTCCAAGTAGTGACACCTAGAGGAATTGCATAAAATAAATTGAATAACATTGTGTACTATTTTCATATCTTTATTCATTACAAGTACATAGTTATGATTATTTCAAGTTAGGGTTGTTGACTAATCCAAAACTAGTCATGTGAGACTAAAGAAAAGGTTGATGAAAATGCTTGTCTCTTGTTGTGAAAGTTAAGGAAGGTTTGCAGGTATGTGATCATATGCACCAGGTCTATTACATAGTTACAAATCATATTTGGATGATGAAATTTATGAGGGATTTTGGTTAAGGTACATGTTGGGTAAATGGTTGAGACAAGTAGTTGATGAGTTGGCAAATACATGAGGTGTATAGTTGATGATGTTGGTACATTTTGATGAGTCATAGTTGATGAGTAGTTGACACATGATCTGTACATGGTTGGATGCACTTGTTTATGGTACATATTGATTACAGGTTGTTTGGTACAGGTTGGTGCATGGTTGATGCACTTGTTTATGGTACATGTTGATTACAGGTTGAGGTATAGGTTGATTCATGGTTTATGTATGGTTCAGGTTTATTGGTAAAGGTTTACAATGTTATATCTCACAGTAATAGTGCGATAGTGGTTCCATCATTCTACTTCTACTTCAGGGCGGTTGGACGAGGCAAGGACAAGTGGTTGTAGCCGGAGAACATAGGGGGTTGTAGCCTCCTTCTGGTTGTATCCAGAGAATAGGGGAGTTGGAGCTTCCCTCAGGTTGTAGCCTGAGAAACAAGGGGGTTGGAGCCTCCTTCTAGTTGCAGTTGGAAAACAAAGGAAGTTGGTGCTTTCAATGAATGTAATTCTTCAAGACATATAAGAAAAATCATTATGTGGTTTTCTCCCGCTTTGGGTTTCCACGTAAAACACTAGCGTACTGTGTATGTGTATGATTGTTCATTTTTTCACTACTTATTTACTCTGAAGTTATTGGATGATAATGCTACATTGATATAACACTTGGATTATGTGGTTAAAAAGGATTAAATTGCTCTATTATTGATTCACCCCCCCTCTCAGTAATCCAACAAATGCAGGTAGGATAACTTTTGTTTTAGAATTTGATCACATGGTGAATGCAAGACAACCCTTCTACCAACTTAACCAATTAGAAGAAGAAAGGATGTTGGAACAACAACATTAGGAAATTCAGAAAAGTCAACAAAAATACTGGCATGATCGACACATTAAGAAGAAAGACATCAATAATGGAGACTTGGTACTACTTTATGATAGTCGAGTAAAAGGTAAATCAATCAAGATAGAGATTGAATGGTTGGGTCTATATCTAGTCGAGTAAATCCGACCTTCAGGAGCGGTATAGTTGAAAATTATACAAGGGCACCCTTTCAAGAAATTAATCAATGGGAGCAGTCTAAAAATATATCATACATAGTTTCCTAAAGCCATATTGGTGATATATATATATATATATATATATATATATATATATATATATATATAAAGGATTAAAAGAAAGAGCTAAGCAAAGTTAAGAAAATAAAAAATAATCAATCACTCGGTTACGAGGATTAGGTACAAAAAAATTCCTACTACAAGCTATATGACCGGCCGAAAACATTCAACACATTTGTTCACGACTATCACATTTTAACATGAGAGAACAGATTATGTGGGTGAAATTAGAGAAGAAACACAAAAATCAAGAGCATGTTCAATACCAAGATGATACTTATGACACTACTTAAACAAGCACACCAATCGATCAAGAAAAAGAGAAATACATCATCCAGTTGAAGAAAGAATTCACAAGTGCAAATTTCGAAGATCAAGCAAGAGAGGAAAACATCAAGTGAGAGAGCGTACAAGAAACACTTCAATCAAATAGGATTACCCTCAGAAACACAAGCATGGCCTCAAAATACCAAGTATCGATCAATTCAACAAGAGAACTGAAACTGAGATGGTTGGGAACTTCAACCAGAGAATTTTGACCGATTGGATAAACCGACCCAACCAAACATCAGAAGTGAATGTCAACCATGTTGAGTGCATGCCATGAGACACCAAAACCGACTCAGTTGCCATGTACAAACTTGAAGTTACCACATGTCCAGAGGACCATGATGACATCAACATGCTACCACACACTACCACACAAGTTGTCACACATTCTCCCATATTTTAGAAAGTGACAAATACCTTGGGAAAGTGAGATGAAGCCAAATAGAGACACATGAGAATATATCTCACCTAGTTATTTAATATGTTGTCAATTCAAAAAATCAATTGAATATTGTGTAGCGTGTAAAAATCCAATTGGCCTCATGCCACCACACCGTTTGCAACCGTCTGTTACAATTAATAAATAACAATAATCATTCCCCACACATGCACAACCATGCGAGATCGAGATCTGTGCAAATTAGGTTATGTGCGAGCAATCTCTCCATACCATCATCTGGATTCATAGACATGAACCAATCCCCTTTATAAGGAAACCAAAATATGAAGAAAAATCCATCCTGCAAGCAATTAAGTTCCCAAAATTAGGCTATGTTGATGACTAATATAGCATACAAAAACCTTCGTGTGCTACCCCTCCCTACATAAAAATATAAGAAAACATCTTGGATACAAACGTCAGGGGAAGAAACTCAACAAATTAGCATTACGTTAAGAAAGTAACACCCATCTTGGGCACCAGTACCTCGATCTTAAGAACGGAGGGGAATTTGAGAATTATTCCTAATGTGTAGTTATATCATCTAGCCATCCTGAAGAAGAAGCTTGAGGTGGGATATTCAAGTCATTGGTCATGGGTAACCTACACTGACAAACAACGGGGGTCGAGTGGAAGACGCCAGATGTTCTTCTTGCCAAACCATTCCATGCTTGAGTGAAATTTTGTGGTAGATGATGACTGGGGATGTGGAAAAATAAAAGAAATGTAACAAGAGCACATTATTTGGTGTCACAAGCAAAGATGGAAACATTTGTGGTAAACCCAAATCATTCGATGGTAGAATGGGCCCAATGCTACAAGATAGAGTTTGATTGAACCATCAATCTAAAACAAGGTTCAATGGGACAAGGATATTATATTCCACAATCATGACAATATGCCAACCTAGGAGTTAAAAAAATAGTTGAAAAGATGAAGATTTTAGAATACCAAAGAAGGTAGCAAGATCCTGTCAAGCAGTCTTAACCTTTCAAAATAATGGCTTACTTTCAAACCGAAACATGTATAAGTTAGCATAAGGGGCTCAGTTTAAATTAAACATGTTCAAGAATGGCATATTTTCTCTCACCAATTGTACTATTTATTTATCAGACATCATTTCAAGGAGCATCGCAGCCAGTACAACCATCAGAAAATCCAGGAAGCACATAAATCCCAACAGGACTCGACACCAACATCCCTCTCTCTATCTCTTATTCTCATTTTGTAAGAGCCACAAAAGGAACATAGTAGAAAAGTTTTTTATTTTTCCACACTCCCCTATTGCTCAGGATGAGCAAGGAATTGAGGAGGGGGGAGATGTTGTAGGGGCTAGTCAACTCTGTCGACTAGACCTACCAGTCAACTAGCCAGGTTGAATGGAATAGTTGGTTAGGAAGTTGGTCAAATAGATAGTTAGATTCGATCAAACCAACATTTATGTAACCGACTAATAACATAATATCACACACACACATATACATTGCTATGTAATGGAATGTATGAAGGAGAAGAAGAGACTATTCTGAATATAATAAAATCTTTGATGGTTCTCTCACATTTTGTGTATGTTTGTTTACATGTCGATGTGTTCTCTTATATATGATGTTATAGTGTGTATTTATCCATGTAATGATATACTAATAACTATCTCACACTTTGTCTCAGACTACAACAAACAATGTGAGGATTTTTCACTCTTATCTTATTTGTTGTTTTATTTATATCTAGTTGTTGATTATGAAATAATTCAGCTAATAAACAACACCTTTATGTTGAGTTGATATGTGGAAAATTAATCCCTCCATTACTAGTTTCCATATCATAATTTTCAACAAGCATCTTAAGGTTCAATGTACCAAATGAATTCACTTTACATTATATAGACAATTAACTAATGAAGGTATCAAACTAGATCCTTTATCTAAGTTGGTGGAAGGGATCAAACTAGTCCTTTTACCTCATATCCTACCTTAAAGTATTTGATGATTACAATCAAGTCCATTCTTTTGCAATGTCCCATGACTCTAATAGCCCTTACATTTATAGCCACTAGTCCCTCATAATTTCATTCCATTATTTCCCTCCTCCTCCATTCTCTTTTTCTTTTGTATCCCTTTCCCTATTTCTATTTTCTCCCATATATACTACTACATTCATACATTTTTTTGACACTTACTTTTCTTGTATCACCTAAGAACTCCACTCCATAGCCTTAGCAATCTTATTTAAGGATACCCCCCTTGAGTTGGAGAAGAGCCAATTAGAAGGGAGAGGAAGAGCTACTGAGGTGATAATGGGTACCCTTCTTGAGTTTCACAAGACTAGATACTTGATGCTTGGTACTTTACATCATTTGGGGATGCTAGATTTTTTTGTAACGGGATCCAAAGAGAACATATGAATAAATAATCTAGGGCTAGTATATCTTCACAATCCTTGTAGTCATTGTGCCAATGGTCAACTTCCTACTCCGTGCTCTCTCCTTGCTAACCCTTTATACCTTAGTTCATTTCATCAATGTCCAAACCTAAAGACTAAAATAACACTTTATGAATAAGTGTTGCATTGATTCTTACTACTTTGAACATAAATGGAAAATGTTAGGCCCCTAAAATTGCCCCGTCTACAATCTGCCCCATGCTAGTAAATTTGTTTCCATTACCATCAAGTGCATAAAATCAATTCTAATTTGGATTTTACCTACCAAATACAAGACCACCAAGATTTATTGTGGGCATGGTAGGTTTCAATGAATTTCCTTGTATCTGAATTGTATAGTGTAGTTTCCACTCAATGGATTATCCACCCATTTAAAAGGGTCCTCTTCCTCAAACATATTATATTTTTAACTAGTTGCATCCTTAAAAGATCCCAAGGAATTTTGAATTGCACTATAATTTCCACTTTAGTGTCCCAATTCCACCTAGACAGGTATGAATTATTTAGAATATAAAATACAGATTTCCATGGTGTATATTCTCATGGATTCCAAATGCAAAAGTATCTCCTCCTTGATTTGAAATTTTTGATCCAAACTACTCTAAGAATCCCATCACAAAAAATATGGATTAACCATTTCCAATGAACCAAGTCAAATACCTTCCCGTAAGAGGATATGCTATCATATATCTCTAGAACATTGATTCTCTTGGGGCTAACTTCAAGGAATTCTAATCCACTCTAGGAGGGGAAGGGGAATTTATTTTTTTAATGACCTCTTGCCAAAGTACAAAAGAAGGAATGAAGTGCCAAACAAAATTCACAGCTAATTCCTGGGAAAAAAGATATGTATCCTTTAGCCCTAACCCCCATACACTTTAGGTTGACATATGGATTTACATTTTATAAGAGGATTGACATGTTTTCCCTCCATAACTGAAGAAATTTTCTAGATATATTGGTGATTTTATTCAAAATTCTCTTGGGGATGATTTCCAATGAGCTCTAGTATACATGAATGGCCTCTAACACTTTTTATCAAGAATAGTCTCCCAATTAAGGAAAATGATTGGTGATATTTTCTCAATCTTTTCCACCAAAAATATTCAATATCCTTCCTACAATAATTTGTCTTAATGAAAAAACCCATATATTTGAAGCTTTCATTAAAATTACGAATCTCAAAAGCCATGATTCTACTAATACCCAATCTCCTTGCAACAGGAATCAATTGAACATAAGTTATAGGCTTGTCTGTATTTATGATCATTCCTGTCACATAATATAATTGTTTGAAATGGAGTCAATGTCTCAATCTTCCTATACATAACCAACACTAAAAATTAGTATACCATCAACAAATAAACATGACAGATAGTAATATCCTCAATAGTGAGATACTAGAAGCCTTTCTTTAAGGAGAATCCTACTAAGACTTTTAAAAACTAGAAGGAAAAGTAGAGGGGACAAAGGGCCCCCTTGTCTAAGAAATTAGAGGTCAAGCCACTAATGGGGATAACAAAGTTTATTGTAGAGTATTATTCCTTTATCCAAAATATCATGCAAGGGTGAATTCCTAAATGTGTTAGGATGAGCCTCACATATAGCTAGCTGACCTGATAAAATGCTTTAGAGAGGTTGATTTTTAGGTATATATATCAGAGTCTTTTATATTTCATGGTATGAAGGATTTGTTGGCATGTTTTCAGGCAGATGTGCTTGTCATTGATGGAAATATCAGAGTATGTAGCGATGGAAAAACAGGGACAATGTAAGCTCAGAAGAGAAAGTGAAATGGTGCACGCAGAGTGCAAGAGTGTGCTTGTTCATCTGATGGAAAACACGCAGGCAAGGAAGATCAACAACGTAGGGATAATGTCATGGAAAGATCAGAAGCGTAAAATCCATTTCGGAGTTTCAGATACCAGGAAATTGAGTTGGAAGAGTCAAGACTCTTCATCATCAAGAGTCCCAGAATCACGAAATGCGAAACGCCAAAATCCCGAAAGAAGGAGGACAATTTCGGGTACCAGGAGTTGGAAGAGTCAAGACTCTTCATCATCAGGAGTCTTAGAATCGCGAAATGTGAAATTCTGAAATCCCAGAAGAAGGAAGACGATTTCGGATACCGGGAGTTGGGGATGTCAATAACTCTTACTACAAGAGTCCCGAAGTCGCGAAACCTGAAGTCGCGAAATGTGAAATCGTGAAATGTCAAAGACTCCATACCGGAGGTTCGGATACCGGGAGTTGGAAATGTCAAGGACTCTCGCGACAGGAATCCCAAAGTTGTGAAGTGTGAAAAGCTGAAAAGTTGATCTGACTCCATGTTACCCATGATTTTGGTCATCATGATGATGTATTGATGATGGTGTACTCAGGCTCTTCATAAGAACTTTCTCCTGAGAAAAGTTACTTTCTTCTCTTTCCAGAAATCTCATTTTTGAAGAAGATTCGCAGGCTGCTAGTATATTTTCCTGCAAGAATGCCTGATTCTCGCAGGCTATCTTAACCCAGGGTGCGAACATCTCACACTGTGTTGAACTGCTAGGGTGCGAACTCTTTCTAAAGCAAGGAAAAAGATGAATTCTCGATGCTTCTAGAAGGGAATCTTCTAGAAGGATGGGTTGGCATTCGAATGGTTATCCTAGTACTGGATTCCCTGATATTTTGGGATCATTCTTATCCAAGTAACTAATTCATTCTCTCCTATATATTGAGGGAATTCTCATGGAAAAGGTTAAGCAAGATTCATTGGAGAATTAGTGAAAGAATTCTGTGAAGGACTCAGCATTAAACAACAGCTTGAAGACTCTAGCAGGTCTATCAAGAGGATTTGATCTTCTTCATGCAAGGATTGAGCAAGTGTGTGTGTCGGAGCCAAGGGCCATCGAAAGGAAGTTTGCGACATCAAGGCTCAGGTTGTAATCTTTACTTTCCATTAA
>ML798077.1:241300-252284 GCA_009831015.1 Picea engelmannii
TGCATCTCTCTGACGGCTGCAGTTCAAGCACCCGGATCAACGGCGCATAAGCAACCTGGGCATCCTCTGTCATTCTGTGATTAACTAACGTGGGCCCCTTCCCTGTCATGTCATCTTTTATGCCATCTGCTCTCTTCCTGGCCGTGCGATGAGGCTTGCGCCCTTCTGCCCTTTCCTCAGCCTCCGACATCTTTCGCTTCCCCCTCTCCTGGTCCACATGGTCCCTTTCCCATCTCACCATCCATCCATCGCCTGCCATGTGTCCCGCCTCTTTCCACGTCCACCTCCTACCGCAAGTGCACCCATTATGTCTTGTATCCTACTCCTTCCACTTATCGTCTTCCGCCACATGTCTTCCCCTGCCACCTCTCTTACACCTCATCGCTTCTTTCTTTCCCCTCGCAGTTTTGGCCCCATCATTCCATTGTTATGCCCCATCTTTCGCGCTGGCCTCCACATCTATGCACCATATCGCTCAACCAACCCAAGTGGCAGCGCAAAAGGGTCTTCCACGTCGCAGAAGTGCCGAGTTGGCCGGGCCATCCTCAATCCCGATGAAGTAGTTATTGAAGCAGTTGGTGGTGGTTAGACATCGCCTCCGCCATAATGGGAAAGCCCGGCAATGAATTAAAGGCACATCGATTCGCCACTGGAACTGTCAGAAGTTGGATTGCGTCTGACATAAGTTGCACGATCTTTCAGATATTGACTTTCAGAAGCCATGCAGACGCAAAGCTTTCAATGCAGTGTCTTGATTCCGTTGTTGTTGTTGTTCTGAGTATATGAAGGCGTTTTCGCCATTTTTGTATCTATCGATGGTAGAGCTAAGCTCCCAACTATAAAGCTTCAGCAAACATTCTGGTTCTCTGGGTTGTGTATCTTTGTTTGAGATTTCTTGTTTTATGATAAACAGTTCTCCTTTTTCCATCTATGTTTTCATCTCATATCAGAGAGTTCATGATCGAATGCTTCGCGTGAATTAGCAAAGTTATGTTACGATAAATGATTTGTTGTTGCATTATTGTTTTCTTTGGTTTCTCGCATTTGGGTGTAAGAGGATCTTTCTTTCAGATGATTTCTCTCACAGTCTGTTAGGAACTGGTTGTTCATGACAGTCCTCTGCACTTTTCTCAAATAATTCTTCCCTCTACTCACCCTTACTACAACTCGTTGTTTGAAGTTTATCTAAGAACTCACTCGCCCATGCATGCCTGGCCTAGTTTCAGAGTTGAGACGATATTGTTTCGAGTTTGCCTCCATTCGATCACCCCTTCTTAACAAATCGTGGCATTAAACTGATGGGTGTCAGGCTCTGCTCCTGTAAGAAATCCAGGAGTGACTTCTGACGCTAACATTTCTAGCGCCGTTGTCGGGGACGAAGTTGAATATTTTCCCCGAGATTGAACGACAAAGATCAATTGATTCTGAAGGTGCATCAGATATCAGAACTTGAAGATTGCTACTGTGCACCTGGCGACTCCATTGTGACTACTCCGCTGGGGAGAAATTTCTCTATCAATTGTGGCTTTCAGAGGCAGACACACGAGGTCTAATCCACACTTGCCTTTAGCTACACCAGAAGTTGACTCGGAGGCGGTGCGCAAAAGAAGTTTCCGTCGCCGGAACAGGTAATATGCCATCCCCTTCTGTGAGAACTCCTTTTTCTTATTCTCAGCTTCCTAGTCTTCCTTCCTCTGAGGTTTCCCGTTTTCTGAATTTCGGGAGTGTTCCTGCTGAGTTTTCTCCTCCTTGTCTGGTATCAGAAAGAGAGATCCTTGTCACTCCCCCCTCCCTGGAAGTTGTGCCTCAACACAGACCTCAAGCCTCTGAAGGTTTCACCACCCCTCCTCCTATTGTTACTATTGCTGGAGGAAGGGATCTTTCTGTGCCTCCGAGTATAACAGCTCGTTCTCCGAAGTCACCGCATTCCCCCCTCCACTCTGTAAGCTCGATTCCTGTCTCTCCGTTTCAAATCTCGCCACCCTCTAGTCCTCCCACACCTGTTGTTCCTATGGCTGGTGTTAATCCCCCTCTGAATAGAATGGACGCCATAGTTGCTGCTAGATATGCTCCTTTAATCCTACCCCATCCTATGAATCCCCTCCCTGCTGGAGATTATTTGAAATACATGCCCAAGTTCACTGGGGAAGGAGACTTAACTGCTGAGGAGCACCTAGCTGCTTTTTACAGTTATGCAGACAACTTGAATATCGAGAATGAAGATGTCTGGATGAGAGTTTTTGTCCAGAGCCTAGATGGAGAGGTAAGGAAATGGTTCAGAGGTTTGGCCCCTGGATCTATTGCTGGCATCGAAGCCCTGGATAACGTTTTCCTGAGGCAGTGGGGGGACATAAAATATTTCATGTATTACATGACAGAGTTTGGGTCTCTGAGGAAAATGGAAGGAGAGTCTGTCTCTGACTTCTCCAAAAGATTTAATAAGATGTACAATAAGATCCCTGCAGAGATAAAGCCCTCAGAAGCCTCTGCCCAAATTTCATATGCTGGTGCATTTGATCCTGATTTTTTCCTGCTATTGAGAGAAAGAAGAGATACCTCCTTAGCTCAAATGCAAGACGCTGCCGTAGAAGTGGAATCCAACATATTGGCAGCTGACAGACTGAGGAACAAAGATGACGCAGATAGAAGAAAGGGAAGATCCGAAGCCTCAACTTCCGGCCCATCGTTGTCTCACCCTCAAGTGAATGAACTGACCGAGATAATGAAGTCTCTGACCGAAGAGATGAAGAGATTGAAGGTGGAAAGGAAACAAATGTATAAGGGCCCTCAGAACACCGAAAATAAAGAAGTTTTCAGGAGGCCAAATAATATTTCTCCCCCAACTATGCACAGAGAAAGGGGAAGAGACAGAGAAGACCAGAGAATTCAGGCCCCTTTTCAAAACCATTTGGTTTCCCATGAGGAGGAAAGAGAAACAGATGAGCTTGAGCCTGAAATCCACTGCCTAGAAGACACTCCTCCTTTTCCTCATCTCACTCAGACAGCTTATGAAGAGTCTCTCATGAAAAGTCAGCTAAATGAATTGAGCAAGGGAGACAAAGCTAGCGGCGGTCGAGGCAGATACAACTTGAGGACCGACAAAAGGGAAGCAACACCTAATGTTCCTGAGAAATCCACTAGAATAGAGAAGCCTGCTAATGAAGCAGCAGACGCTCACAGAGGTAAGAGGGCTCAACCCCTCTCTCCCATTGTCCAGAATCATGTTCCTGAAATAAGAGAAATCCCAATGACTATATCTTCTTTCAATTTCGAACATGAGATTCAAAAAATCAGAATTCTTGTGCCACTCACTGAGTTAATTAAACATGGGGAATTCCAAAAATGCTTCTCTGAGCTGTTAAAATCTGAAGTCTCATACCCTCTCACAGACTCCATAAACCTTCAAGATGAAAGGCCTGCAATTGTCCTAGGTCCCATGGTGGAGGATAGAGATGATTCATCCCCTCCCTTCTACACTTCCCTGAACATACATGATAAAGTGCTACATAATTTCCTTATGGATTCAGGGGCCTCTCACAACCTCATGCCCAAAACTGTAATGGAAGAGTTGGGACTAGAAGTCACCCGAGCCTATCATGACCTCTATTCTTTTGACTCCAGGAGGGTGCAGTGTTTGGGAGTCATCAAGGACCTCGTAGTTTCTTTGTTTCAGCTGCCCATGAAAAGTATGGTCATGGATATTGTGGTAGTTGATGTTCCCCCCAAGTTTGGCATGTTGTTGTCAAGATCTTGGATTAAGAGACTTGGAGGAACTTTACAGATGGACCTCACATATGCCACTATTCCAGTGTTCGGAGGGGAGCATAGAAGACTATACAGGGAAGCCCAACTGGCCTACATAATCAGTGATGAAGCCAACCCTACCAATCACCTCATCTATGCTTTGGACACCGATTTGGGCTCCATTTTACTGCAGCTCACCCACACCCATGAGGCTCCTTTAAAGATCAAAAAGAATCCCATTCTTAATCAGGAGACACCCCCTCCAACCACCTTTGTTTGGAAGATGTTCTTTGATGGAGCTTCCCCCAGTATAGGTACAGGTGCCGGAGTGGCATTCATATCACCCTGTCGAGAGACCATATCTCTGTCATACAAGCTGGAATTTGAGATCACCAACAATGTGGCAGAGTATGAAGCTCTGGTTCTGGGATTAAGGGATGCAAATGAAATGGGAATTAAGGAGATAGCTATGTTTGGAGATGCAGAGTTGATCATCCAGCAGGTAAAAAACATTTATCAGGCTAAGAATCCTCGACTCAGAAATTACCGGAATGAGGTATGGGACCTAGTTGATAATTTCTTCCTGGCTTTTAATATTTCTTACATTCCAAGGGAGGAAAATGCTTCAGCCAACTTTTTAGCTGTCACAGCTAGCTTGCTCGAAGTTCCTTCATCGCCTGTGGTTAGATCTGATGTCGAAATAAAATACAGACCTTTTGTACTAGACAATGTCAAACACTGGAAGGTGTTTGAAGATGATCAGGAAATCGAGAAATTTCTCCAGTCCATTGATGAATTTTCTACATTACACATAGATGAGGATCCTGACATGGAAGGTGACCATCACCCTGGGGGGTTTGTAAATAAAATTGTTGATCACCAGATTATTCAACTACCGAGCAATTACATTCCGAAAGGACTAATCCCATTGGAAAGATTGTTAGATGGAAATGATGTGGCGGTGAAGGGTAAAGTTTCAGGCGATGATGATGACACAGCTGAGTGCAACATAGGCACACCTGAGGAGCCTAAATTTGTCAAGCTGTCAAGGAGTTTGACCGAGGATGAGAGAGTCGAATATACTAAGTTGCTGAAGGAGTTTGTTGATGTGTTTGCATGGACCTACGAAGACCTCAAGACGTATGACACATCAGTCATTGAGCACAAGATCCCACTGAAAGAGGAGGCAAAGTCATTTAAGTAGAAGCTGAGACAGATAAATCCCATGTTGCTACCTGTCATGGAGAAAGAGGTAAAGAAGTTGTTGGATGCCCGAGATCATTGTTCCCTTGAGATATTCTAAGTGGGTAGCCAATTTGGTCCCGGTGAGAAAGAAAAGTGGGGAAATCAGACTCTGCGTTGATTTCAGGAACCTGAATAGGAGCTCTAAGAAGGACAATTATCCCCTGCCCAACATGGAACACATACTGCAGAGGGTAACCGGTGCATCTAGGATATCCATGATTGATGGTTTCTCTGGATACAATCAGATATCATTCATGCCTGAGGACAGAGAAAAAACAGCCTTCACCACTCCGTGGGGGACATTCATGTATGCCAAAATGCCTTTCGGACTGATGAATGCAGGAGCAACATTTCAGCAGGCCATGGACATAGCCTTCATCGGGGAGAAGGACCAGTTTGTGGTGATCTATCTGGATGACATCATAGTCTTCTCCAAGACTAATAAAGAGCACCACTGCCACTTGAAAAGAGTTTTCCTGAAGTGTCTGAGGTATGGCCTATCTTTGAACCCCAAGAAATCATTGTTTTCTATGCAGGAGGGAAATCTATTAGGCCATATAGTATCGGCCGAGGGGGTAAGAATTGATCCTAGCAGGGTGGAAGCGATTCAGACCCTGTCACTTCCCAGGTCTAAGAAGGAAGTTCAGGCATTTTTGGGGAGGGTTAACTTTCTAAGGAGATTCGTATCAAACTTTGCCGAGCTGGTGAAACACATCACAGCCATGCTCAGGAAGGGCCATGAAGTGAAATGGACTGCTGCGCCCAGGGAATCTTTTGCCCAAATAAAGAGAGCGTTGACTGAGGTGCCTATGCTAATCAGTCCTGATTATTCTAAAGATTTCCTGATTTTCTTGTTTGTTTCTGATGACTCCGTAGCAGCTGTCTTGTTGCAGAAAAACGATCAAGGGTGAGAGAAACCCATTGCTTTCTATAGCAAGGCATTGAGAGATGCTGAACTCTGGTACGAGATCATGGAGAAGCAGGCCTATGCATTGGTGAAAGCTCTCAAAGATTTCAGGATCTATGTCTTGCACTCAAAGATCACTGCATATGTCCCTTCAACCTCTGTGAAGGACATTCTTATACAGCCTGACATAGACGGGAGAAGGGGTAATTGGATCGCCAAGATCCTGGAATTTGACCTGGAGATTAAGCCCACCAAGTTGATAAAGGGGCAAGGTTTGGCCAAGATGTTGGCTGAGTCCAATTGCATGGCTTTGGGGATTAACTTCATCAATGAGCAAGCTGAGTCATCCAGCAAGAATCCTCAGACCATCATACCACTAGCAGTATGTCCCTGGTACAGGGATATCTTGTATTTTCTGCAAGAATTTAAGCCCCCTGGTGGATTGGGAAAAAGTAGGGCCAGAGCTTTAAAGCTCAAAGCGGTCAGATATTGTCTCGTTGATCAAGCCTTGTATTGGAAAGATCCCCTGGGGATACTATTAAGATTTTTGGACCTGCAGCAATCCCAGAAGGTGATGTTCTATTTCCATAGTGGTCTCTGCGGAGGTCATCATTTTTGGAAGACCACAGCCCATAAAATCCTCCGGGCTCGGTATTACTGGCCTACTTTGTTCCCTGATGTCTACAGAGAAGTCAGAACTTGCATCAAATGCCAGAAGTTCTCAGGAAAGTAGCAGCTCAAATCTCTGCCATTAAATCCTGTAGTGGTTTTGGCACCCTTTCAGCAGTGGGGATTGGATTTCATTGGAGAGATTCATCCTCCCTCAAGTGGCCAGCACAGATGGATCCTCACTGCGACTGATTATTTCACCAAGTGGATAGAGGTTGTCCCCACCAGGAGCACTTCTCACAAAGTAATCATCAGCCTCTTGGAAGACATCATAGCCAGATTTGGCTGCCCAAGCAGGATTGTCACTGACAATGCCGCCCCCTTCAGGTCTAAGCCTCTGGTCAAGTTTTGTGAACAATTTGGAATTTCATTGGTTCACTCTACTCCATACTATCCTCAAGGAAACGGACTAGCAGAGTCCTCCAATAAAATCCTAATCAAGCTTATCAAAAAGCTACTGGAGGACAATAAGAGGGCCTGGGACTCAAAACTCAAATTTGCTCTTTGGGCTGATCGGGTAACAACGAAGAAATCCCTGGGTATCTCATCTTTCCAACTGGTTTATGGGATAGAGATCATTTTCCCCACTCAACTTGCCATATCTGTGGCGCATTTCCTTCAAGACTTTGAAGGAGAACCTAACCATGTGGTCAGAAGGATTCATCAGATGGTGGAAGTGCAGTAGATCAGAGAACAGGTCATGGATAGGGCCTACAATCATCAGCAGAAGATCAAACGGGCTTTTGACAGAAAGAGCAGAAAGAAAGAATTCGAACAGGGTGATCTGGTACTCAAATGGGACGCACCCAGGCAGGATAGGGGAAAGCACAGTAAGTTTGATGCCCTCTGGTTGGGGCCTTTCAGGATCCTTGAAATATTTCCAAACAACACTTACAGGTTGTAAGATCTGGAAGGCAAAGAAGTTTTTAGTGGCCCAGTCAATGCGCATTTCTTGAAAAAATGTTTTTTGTGAGCCGCAGTCGACTCTTTTGTTTTTGTAAATATTGTTTTTGTTTTGTTTTCAGTTTAATAAATGACTCCATAGCCCAACAGCAAGGCACTGAATCTGCAAAGAGTTCTTAGAGCATCACAGGGACGACTCTATCCCCCATGGAGCCGAATGTTAGCGATATTTCTTGTAAGGGGGTCAGAATGTAAAGAATGGGTTAAAATCCACTTGTCCTAAGTTTGGGGTGCTAATGTGCCCATGATTAAATGAAAACCAAATCTGGACGGCAAGGATCACGGCGCCCGGATCAACGGCGCAGATGGGATTCCGGACCCCCCTCGCCTTTCTACCTTTAAGCGGNGTGAGGTGATTCCGGACCCCCCCCGCCTTTCTACCTTTAAGCAGAGGGGGGGGGGTCCGGAATCGAAGGTGCATCTCTCCGACGGCTGCAGTTCAAGCGCCCAGATCAATAGTGCACAAGCAACCTGGGCATCCTCTGTCATTCTACGATTAACTAACGTGGGCCCCTTCCCTGTCATGTCATCTTTTATGCCATATGTTCTCTTCCTGGCCATGCGATGAGGCTCGCGCCCTTCTGCCCTTTCCTCATCCTCCGACATCCGTCGCTCCCCCCTCTCCTGGTCCACATGGTCCCTTTCCCATCTCACCATCCATCCATCGCCTGCCATGTGTCCCACCTCTTTCCACGTCTGCCTCCTACCACAAGTGCACCCATTATGTCTTGTATCCTACTCCTTCCACTTATCGTCTTCCGCCACATGTCTTCCCCCGCCACCTCTCTTACACCTCATCGCTTCTTTCTTTCCCCTCGCAGTTTTGGCACCATCATTCCGTTGTTGTGCCCCATCTTTCGCGCTGGCCTCCACGTCTATGCACCATATCGCTCAACCAACCCAAGTGGCAGCGCAAAAGGGTCTTCCACGTCGCAGAAGTGCCGAGTTGGTTGGGCCATCCTCAATCCCGATGAAGCAGTTATTGAAGCAGTTGGTGGTGGTTAGACATCGCCTCCGCCATAATGGGAAAGCTCGGCAATGAATTAAAGGCACGTCGATTCGCCGTTGGAACTGTTAGGAGTTGGATTGCGTCTGACATAAGTTGCACGATCTTTCAGATATTGACTGTCAGAATCCATGCAGACGCAAAGCTTTCAATGTAGTATCTTGATTCCGCTGTTGTTGTTGTTCTGAGTATATGAAGGCGTTTTCGCCATTTTTGTATCTATCGATGGTAGAGCTAAGCTCCCGACTGTAAAGCTTCAGCAAACATTCTGGTTCTCTGGGTTGTGTATCCGTCTTTGAGATTTCTTGTTTTATGACAAACAGTTCTCCTTTTTCCATCTATGTTTTCATCTCATATTAGAGAGTTCATGATCGAATTAGCACAGTTATGTTACGATAAATGATTTTTTGTTGCATTACTGTTTTCTCTGGTTTCTCGCATTTGGGTGTAAGACGATCTTGCTTTCAGATGCTTTCTCTCACAGTCTGTTAGGAACTGGTTGTTCATGACAGTCCTCTGCACTTTTCTCAAATAAGTCTTCCCTCTACTCACCCTTACTACAACTCGTTGTTTGAAGTTTATCTAAGACCTCACTCACCCATGCATGCTTGGCCTAGTTTCAGAGTTGAGACGATATTGTTCAGAGTTTGCCTCCATTTGATCACCCCTTCTTAACAAATCGTGACATTAAACTGATGGGTGTCAGGCTCTGCTCCTGCAAGCAATCCAGGAGTGACTTCTAACGCTAACAGCATGTCCCTTTCCCATAAAGTTATTTCCACTTTATTGTATAATTCCTTGATCATATACATAGATTGACTGTTGAATAGATTGTGTTATCTTCACTTTGGTTGGTTTGTGTTGTCTTGGTCTTGGATGCACGAGAGCACTGGAGTGAAGCGGGAGCAACAAAGACCATAGGAAGCGATAATAAGGTATGTTATTTGTTCTTTCCTCCTAGTTAATTCAATGGTAAAAATCTAGGGAAAGAGTCATGTTCTGTCGTGCTTTGTTCTAGATCCAGGTGGATCTAGGGAGATCGGTTAGTGTCTGTACCTATGGATTTATCCAATAACAAAATTGGCGACTCCACTGGGGATCAATCCCATTTTCTTTGTGTCTTTTGGTGTTTTTCTATGGCCATTTTCTCTAGTTTCACTTTTCTCCTGTCCTATCAATCTCTGAGTCTTCAGGATATCCTGATAGACCCTCTGGGTCCAGAGGCCTTTTTCAATTTTACTTCATTTTCCAAAATTTTGATTATGTTCAGACATTCTCTCACTGTACTTCATTGCAGCCTGCAAGAATAGGTAGAGTTCGCACTCTACCTTTAGGTTTCAGTGCGAGGTTCTCGCACCCTGCTCAAGGGTCACCTGCGAGAATCAGTGATTCTCGCACTGTGTAATATTGCCTGCCTGCGAACTCATTTGTTCAAATATTTGGATTTGAGTTTGGAATTTTTAACTGCCCAGATCAGTTTGATTGCCTCATAAGAGTTTTTTGGACCATTGATTGATGTTCTTCTTGTCTTCGTTTGCATGCATGAATAGTCTTAGAATTTCAAGGTTTTTCTTGTCATTTTTGGCTTGGCTTTCGTTTCTTGACTTTTCTTGGCTAAACCATTCTTTCGGGATCTGAGTGTGTTTGATTAGTTAAGGACCGGTGATCGGTTGAAAGTTGAGTTTTATTGGTCTTTATCATTTGCTTTTTGTTTGAAAGATCATTTTTTCTTGTGCACTTGAAAAGACTATATTGGTTTGCTCTTTATTTTTGTTTTCGTTGAAAGAGTGGATTGGGTTTCTTATCGTTGCTTGTTTATTTGGCTTTTGATTTTCTGTACTCTCATTGGCATAGTGAGGGTCCTTTTTGAAAAGTAATCAAAAAGTTTTTCTTTCAAAAAATCTTCTCGTCTTTGAAAACATTGAAAATCATATTGTTGAAGTTATTGAAAAAGACACAATAGAGAATTGTCATTTGATGCTTGATTTGTTGCATTTGCATTTTAAAGGAAATTTTGCATTGTAGTTTAAAGTTGATCTAGAAAATTTTCTCTCTCTCCCATACATAGGATTCATTGAATGAAAAGTGATATATTTCATTCTCATCCTTGCATTGTTGGGTCAGAGTCATACAACATAAGTTTTCACTTCCGTTTCCTTTGAGTAAACAACATCTCTTAATAACACTGCGTAATCATAACATTTATCTAGTAACTCTTTTTTAGGGCTCTTTTACACCAACATTTAGCTAGGCTAGCGCTTTGGAGTAGGAAGAAAGATACACTCTCCAAAAGCTCAAAACACACACTAGCATCTTGTGTTAGGGAGTGTTAAATTCCATTTGCAACATCTTGTCCTGGGAAGCCCTTCTCACACAAGGGTCAAGCACGAGGTCGCATTGATATTGGCAGAGTTACTCACCCTGCTTTGTTGATATCAGTGTAGAGATTG
>ML798077.1:279718-292404 GCA_009831015.1 Picea engelmannii
TCCAATCCATAGTAGCCTTTTGCATATATGCCAATGGGTAAAATTGTCTTTTAATTGCAACAATAAAATCATTCCAAGGGGTTAAAATTTTACCATGTTTCTTCATGTCCTCCTGAGTCTTGGATTCCCACCAAATGAGTGTTTCACTATCCAATCTTAAAGAAGCAAGCTGAATCTTCGTTTCATCATCTTGAATTTTTTGTATCCTACAATACACCTCAATCTGACGAATCCAATTATCTAATCTCTCGGCATTAACTTCTCCATTGTACATTGGCAATTCAAATTTAATATCAAGCTTTAAAGAAGGAATTTGTGAAGGAGTTTTACCATGTCCCTTTGGAGAATTCAGAAGAGGTCTTGAATTAGTAGAAGAAGAAGAAGAAGAAGAAGATGGAGGTGAGGGTGGTGGAGAAGCACCATTCCCTCCATTTCCATTTGGAGTTTTATCACCACTGTCTCCCTTGTGCTTTGAAGGGTTGGAGCCTTCACCTTGCGACCTTGTATTCCTTTCCATCAAGATCTTCATCATCTCTCTCATTTCCATGACAACCTTTCTGAGATCTTCATCTTCTGCAGGAACATGTTCATGACTCTCTTCATGAGCCATACTTGGTGAATGCCTCCTTGAAACTTGCAGTGATGATATATGCTTCCTCCTTGAAGGATGATAACTTGGCTCTACAAGTTGACCTTCTCCTCTTGTGAGTTTCAACCTTGTGAGCATCAAAAAACAAACACTTGCAAATAATCAATTCTTCAAAAACCTATGCTCTGATACCAACTTGATCTAAAAATGAAGAAGACTTGTATTGTTGAAAATATTTGCAAGTTAAATTTTATGTGTTAAAATGCAAATAGATCAACTTCGAAACACAACTTTAATAGGATTTACTCATTCAAGATGCATATAAATAGCAGCAAAAACAGTGAACAGAAAACACATAACACAACAAATGATAAAGGAGTTCACCCCTCTCTTGGGCTACATCTCCTGGTCTAGCTTCCAATGGATCATTTGTATTATTTGCTCAAAGTGCTCAAAAATTTTCTTTACAATGCTCAAAATGCCAAATAGACTGCTCCAATGGCTTCAAAATGTCCAAAAACCCCTAGCTGGGCTTTTTCGGCACCTCGTTTGGCCAAAAATTGAAGATAGGCTTCCTGGAAGTCCCCCCTTCAAACTTGTTGTCTCTGCATCTACAAAACGCACCCTTGTTGGCTCAGCCTAGCCCACACGCATATTTAAGCATAAAAACTTAGCATCGGACGCAACCGCGCGAACCGTGCAAACTGTAGGACAGTTACGGACGCACCTAGCCCCTAACCGTCAAGGGCAAGGTCATATGACCCATGCGACCGCACGCTAGTATAAACATAGGCTCCCGTTCCACAAGCCAATGGTCAAAGGAAAAATGGTGGGTCGTTTTTATAACTGTTGGAACAAAACACAACCGTGCACACGCCCGAATGGTATAGCATTGGGTCATATGTAATACAATGTGCGATCAAGGGCTGGGGCTAAGCCCCAGCCCGGTCGCGCCCCAAACTATACACATATGCAAACATTTAAATATATTTTTCCATATATATTACAAGGAACAACCAGTGGCACGCCGGTTGGCGGCTCTTGCCAAATCTCTCCCCCCTACCCGGAGATCGCGGGGTCGACTCCGACCAACGACATAATTTTAAACCAATAGATATATGACACGTGGTGGCCATTGACTGGGCCATGTGTCATCATCCCATTCGCTGCAAACATGCCATGTCACATGCCAACTATTCAAATAACTACCTGCCACATGTCGTATGGCCTGCCACATCAGCATCCGTACGGACTGTACAGTCAGCACCCCTTTTTTTGCTTGTTTTTCATTTTGAACAGAACGTGATATCTCTCGCTCCTGACATTCGTTTGAACCCAAACAAGTTGTGTTGGGTTTGTAACAATGAGGCCTACGCTCTTGTTCAATTTGAAGTGATTTTGAACACTTTGAATTTTTGAGCAAAATTTGATCCCCTGGATTAGAGCTAGTGAAACCAAGCTCCATTTCAGAGCTTCAGATACCGGGACATGGAGCATCAAGAACTCATCGCCACAGGAACGCCGAAGTGATGAAAAATGAAATCACGAAAGCACTATATGGATAATTGCTCGGTCACCTCTCGTAGTCACATGGTCGAAGAGTTGTAGAGAAAAGCTTGAAGCGACAAGCTCCTTTTTCGAAGTTTCGGAGATCGCGACTTGGAGAGTCGAGAAGCCTCACAATAGGATTGTCGAATTGCCAAAATGCCGAAATGAAAAACACATTTTGGCTCAGCCTGTGGTCACATCCATTGGTCACATCGGCGAAAGATGGAGGAAGGAGCTAGTGCAGACAAGCTCCATTTCGGAGTTTCAGGGATCGGGACATGGAGAGTAACGAAATCTTCACCACTGGGATCCCGAAATGACGAAGTGAAAAATGGAGAAATGAACGCAAGATTCAATGAAGTCAATTCAACAGTGCAGATGAATTTGAATAAGATCGGAGGGCTACTGTTGCACTTCACAGTGTAACTGCTAGAAACAAATGATGGTTTCTATCAGAGGATGAGCTCGTCTATGATAGAGAAGATGAAGAGTCTCAACTGCCAGAGAAGCTGAGGAATCTCGAGATAACACCCAGTGATGATGGATGCGTGAGCGAAACCATCAAAGAAGCTGAAGAGTTTCCATGATGATCAGGCAGAGCACTCGACATGGAGAGAGGATGCAGAAGCATGGCGAGAAAGCATGCACAAGGAGGACAAAGACTATAAGTATGCAGAACAAAGAAGAGATGTGTGTTGTTGTTGTTGTGAGGAATTGAGGTGTGAAGAAGGAGGCAGAGCACAACAGCAGAAATGCACAGAAGGGGAATGGTGCATTGAAGAGACATGGCGCAGAGAGCATAAAAGGAAAAAGAATGGAAAGCGCAAGGAGTGTACAGAAGACACTGATGCAGACAGAGCAGTGCAATGTAGCAGAATAGTGATGAGACTGGTAAGCCATTGAAGAAATTTTTATCACTGTAATAAGTCATAATAGCAAAGATTTATATTTCAGGGTGGTAGGGAGGTGCTAGGGAGGACTGTTGTCCTCAGAGGTTCAAGTGGGTGCTTAAACAAAGGGAGTTGTATCTTCCATCTGGTTGCAGCCAAAGAAACCAGGGTGGAAGGGTGGTGCAAGGGAGAACTGTTGTTCTCTGTTATGCAGGTTGGTGCCTGTGTGACTGGAAGTTGGTGCTTCCATCTAGTTGGTGCTGGAACACTTAGGAAGTTGGTGCTTCCTTCTAGTGGATGCTAGAGAAACTAGGGAGTTGGTGCTTCCTTCTAGTTGGTGCTAGAGAATCCAGAGAGTTGGTGCTCTCAGCAAGTAGCATCTTGCAAAATAGAGGTTGTAGCCTCATTATGAGTTGGTGCTCATATGTATGATAATGTAAAGAATGTACATATTACTTATCATATAAAGAAGAAGAGGTTTTTACCCTTTATGGGTTTCCTCAGGAAATATCTGTCTCTGTGTATCTCATTTGTGTGAATGATGTTGAATGGTCTATTGCTTACTTCCTTGCATTATTGTGATTGTCATTGAGTGATCTGGAAAGAGTTTAAAATAAGTATGATTGTTTAAGCAAGGTTACAACTGATTCACCCCCCCCCCCTCTTAGTTGTCCATCAGGAATTACTAGAATATTCCTATGGCATCACAAACTTGGTGACCATTTAGGAAACCCAATTGTTCCCTAGAGATGTGTTTTTCTAGCATGGTTTTTTTCCTTTCAACTATAACTTAGAAATAATTTTTGAAAAAAAAATTACATAAGGAGATCAGTCTAAAGTTGTCGAGGAAGGAAGATCATAAACCTTATGGATACAATATATGAAAGTGGATATGAAGTACTTAAGTATCATGCTAGATAACCTAGATTCATCAACATCCATTAAAAATTCAACACCTATAATATTAAATAAAATTTTGAAGAATTATATTAGCTAGCCAACTAGACCAAGTGAATTGTCAAAATGCATCTTCTCTATGACTTGAAAAAATTCCTCCTTGTCAAGAAATCAAGGACACTTCCACACTAATCCTAGTAGAAGAGAAGAAGAATTTAATCAAGAACGCAAATGAAACAAGAAATCACACAGTACACTGAGATTTTACCCTGGAAACCCTTAACTAGGAAAACCATCATTCCTTTGAAAGTTTTGCTCTCTTGTTGTCTTATTCAATCAGAATAAAAGGTTACATGTCTAACCTTTTTCCACACCTAAGACACAATCAACATCATACCCTATTGCACAGGCAAGAGCAACCCTGTAGCCAATTCAACTTACATATGCATGACCAACAACCTACACTTACACAAGCATTAACCTGCAAAAGTGAATTCTATGATTAACTTACAACAACAACCTTTACAGACTTACAACACGCCTCTTTATAGGATTTACAACAGGAACAAATCTAAATATTGGCACCCAAAAATGGTTACAAATCCATGAATATCATTGGCTACAAATTTCGCAAATCACAAGATTATGTTACAGTCGACTCCAAGTCGGGTTTACCAGTCAACTACCAGTTAGCCTTCATTTGGTCTCTAGTCAGTCATCTCACACCCTCACTTTGACCTCTTTTCGGTTGACTTATGTCGATATATTCGACTTTGAATTTACCTAGTCGATTTCCTCGACCTTCGACTTGTTGTCTATGATGTTGATCTACCTCGACTTCGACTGTCAGTCGATTCACCTCGATTAGACTTTCACTGCAAAGAATATAAAAACCCAACAATATCCCACTTGTTTTCTTCTTTGTTGAAACATGAGATTCCCGAACTTTCAGTCCTAGACCCAGGGTAGCAATGCCCATTTCTTCTCCGCACCAAGAGAACTTCACAGCCCTCACAAACTTGGTCAACAAGTTTTCTATGTTTTCCAGCATGTCTACTTTCTCTAGTAGCACCTTGTTACTTTCCACCATGTCTCTTATGAAATGGTATTGTACATCAATGTTCTTAGTCTTTGAATGATAAGCAGGGTTCTTTGCCAGAAATATTTCACTTTGACTGTCGCAACTTACCTTCATAACTCTCTGCTCAAACCTGATTCATGAGCACAAACTTTGAATCCATAATGCTTATTTGCTTCCATGAGTGGCCGTCATGTATTCGGCTTCTATTTTCGACAAGGCTACGACAATATGTCTCTTACTCATCCAACTTATTGCTCCACCGAACATATTGAAGACATATATGTTCGTTGACCTCTGTCGATCTAGATCTCCATCCCAGTCGACGTCGACAAAGCCATGTATATCTAATTTACCATTGTCACCTCCAAGTTTTCCTTGGTAGCATATATCATAGTCCTTTGTGCCACACAAATACCCGAATACTCTCTCGAAAACTGTCCAGATCTCCTTTCCAAGTGTCAACATGTACCTTCTCAACACTCCCAATGCATGTGAAATGTCTGGTCGAGTGCATACCATCACATACATTAGAATGCCAACTGCACTTGCATAGGGAACACATGTCATGCCCTCTATTTCTTCATGTGTCTTTGGACAATGTTCACCAGTAAGCCTTGCTCCCACAGAAATTGGCACCTTCACTGGTTTGTAATCTTGCATGTTGAATCGTTTCAGAATTGTTTCAATATACTTCATCTTATTCAACCAAATATTTCTAGAGGCTCAATCTCTCTTAATCTCCATTCCCAGAATGAAGTTAGCTACACCGAGACCCTTCATGTCAAACTTGGAGGATAGTTGCTTCTTCACCTCCTTTATCGCATCTGTGTTGTTTCCAATCAACAACATGTCATTGACATACAAAGCTACATATATGAAACACCCACCTTCTTCCTTGGAATATATGCAGTGATCATATTTTCTTCTCACAAATCCCAAACTGAGGATGTATGTGTCAAAATTTTGGTACCACATCCTTGGTGACTATTTAGACCATAAATGGATCCTTTTTGTTTGCACACCAACTCTTTCTTTCCCTTTACTACAAATCCTTCAGGTTGTTTCATGTAGATTTCTTCTTCCAGGTCCCCATGTAGGAATGTTGTCTTCACGTCCATCTGTTCTATCTCCAGATCGAGTGTTGCAGTGAGAGACATTAGTACTATAATGGAGGTTAGTTGTGCAACAGGGAAAAAAATCTCACCGAAGTCAACTCCCTCGACTTGGGAATATCCTTTCGCTACCAATCGATATTTGAACTTCTCGACTTGTCCTACGACATTCATCTTCTTCTTGAACACCCACTTGCTACTGACGGGTTTTATTCCACTAGGTAAATTGACTAAATCCCATGTCTCATTCTTGTACAAGGATTCCATATCTTCGACCATGGCATCCTTCCAGAGTTTACCCTCTGTCGAGTAGACTGCCTCACCGACCGACTTGGGCTTATCATCGATGGAAGTTAACATGAATGCGGAACAGAAGTCAGGTGGACTATACCTCTCAACTGATTTCCTTACTCTCTCTGATCTCCTTACCACCGGATTCAGTTATTCCACCTCTTCCTCAAATTCAGTCGACTCATCTGAATCATCTTCTTCGTTCCTCAGTTCAAACCGTACCATTTCATGATTTTTCTCAGTATGAATAGCTTCCTCGGGATTGGACAAACCTCTGACTTCTTTGAATACCACATCTATACTGTACATTTTTCTCCTTGATGCAAGATCCCAGAGCTTATATCCTTTCATCCCTTCTTTGTATCTGCTGAAGATACAATTGAATGCCTTGTTTTCCATCTTGCTCCTCCTTTCCTTGGGAACATGCACAAATGCATCACAACCAAATACTTTGAGATGTTCCACCGAAGGATTCTTACCTGACCATACCTCATTTGGAGTCGTGTCAACTAGCACCGATGAAGGATACATATTTACCAGATATCTTGCAGTCTCGACTGTCTCCGTCCAAAATTCTTGTGCGAGCCCAACACCACTGAGCATGCTCCTTGCCTTATCCATCAACGTCCTACCCATTCTCTCAGAAACTCCATTTTTTTGTGGGGTATATGGTGTGGTATTTTGGCGTGCTATGCCACACTGCTTACATAATTGATCAAATTCCTGTCCACATAATTCACCACCATCGTCAGTCCTAAACACTTTAATCCTCTTCTCTGTCTGGTTTTCCACAAGAGATTTAAACTCCTTAAATCTCTCGAAAACCTATGATTTATTCCTCAGGAAATATATCCATGTCTTCCTGGAAAAATAATATATGAAGGAGACATAATATAGGGATCCACCAAGTGAAGGCACTGTAACTGGGCCAAACACATCACTATGCACCAGTTGTAGAATCCCATTTTCCCTTGTCACTTTAGATGGGAACCTGACCCAACTTTGTTTCCCATATATACAATGTTCACAAAAGTCGACTTCTAAACCACATTCAGGAAAACCTTCGACCATACCTTTTCTTTTCATAGCTTGAAGTCCTTTTTCTCCAATGTGTCCCATCCTCTCATGCCATATCTTGGTCGGGTCAATTTCATCATGTCTTGTCGAGTCAGTTTGAACCGACTTCACTCAAGTTGGGTCATGTTATGTCAACATCGAGTCAAGTCGAGTCATATTCGAGTCGATTTCAGGAGATACAATGGTGTTTCATCTAGTCAAGTCGACATTCCCTAATAGCTTGTACAAGGTACCAATCTGAACTCCTCTCATTAATACCATCGCACCTCTGACCATCTTGCACAAATCCTTCTGAAACAAAGTATGCACATGTGAATCACTCATCTTGCTGATAGATATCATGTTTCTTTCCAAACCCGAAATGTGTATCACACCTGGAAGGGTTATTTTCCTGCCATCCTGCAATGTCAGTCGAACTCTTCCCCATCCGAAAATTATAGTTGTCAATTCGTCCCCCAAGAACACATCACCCCCATCATATTGTTCATATTCATAGAACCATTCTTTATGTGGTGTCATATGATAGGACGTTCTTGAATTGATCAACCAAACATATTGATCCGACTGTGTATTGGTCGACGCCAGGTACACATCAGCTCCCTTTTCCAAGGTCATCTTTCTCTCAGTCGACTACTTCTCATCGGATCCATCACTACCTTTTATTGCCTTCGACTTATAGTCCTTTTTATAATGCCCAGCTTTACCGCATTTCCAACATTTTCACGGTGACTGAACCAAGGATTTGGATCTACCCTTCGACTTGAAATTTCTACCAGAGAATCTCCCTTTGTCTCTGTCTACTGGTCAATCTCTCACTGCCAGAGCATATTTGGTTGGTCCTTCCTTGTTCTTCCTTCTCATTTCTTTTGACAGCAAAGAAGCAACCACGTCCTCTAGTGCTAGTGTGGTTGTATTACTCCCAATAGCCATGACTAAGCTATCCCATGAGTCTGGAAATGAACATAATAGGTTGATACACTTCTCCTCATCAGTGATATTTATATCCATAGACAATAATTGTCTTAACATAGTGTTAAACGCATTTAAATTCTTAGTCACCAAAATACCATCACTCATCCTCAAAAGGTACAATTTCTTTCTGAGAAACAACTTATTTACCAGAAATTTCGACTGGTATAAGCTTCCCATCTTGTCCCACAGTTTCTTGGTCGAATATTCACCTGATATATTTAGCAGCATCGAATCTGCAAGACAAAGACGAATCGTACTTCTTACTTTTCTTTCGAGTTTCTCCCATTCTTTCGTCGACATGCCTATTGGCTGGGCAACTGGACAGACTGTTGTCCATTGTTCTCGATCCATAAGAAGATCTTCCATTTTAAGATTCCAAAGCTCAAAATTTTGGCCATTGAATATTTCTATCTCTATTATGGAACTTATCACCATTCTTTACCATGATCTTTAAACAATTTATGACTTATGACTCTTACTATACCTAGGGTTTAGTTCTCAGATTCAATATTTTCATATCAATATCTGATATACTCACCAAAGTATTACACCACTATGATAACTCACTTGTCAAGGCAGACCTAAGGTCTGATACCACATGTCAGGGAATGAAGGACACTTCCACACTAATCCTAGTAGAAGAGAAGAAGAATTTACTCAAGAACTCAAATGAAACAAACAATAACACAATAAACTGGTATTTTACCCTAGAAACCCTTAACCGGGAAAACCAACATTCCTTTGAGCGTTCTTCTCTCTTGTTGTCTTATTCAATCAGAATAAAAGGTTACATGTCTAACCTTGGTCCACACCTAAGACATAATCGACATCATACCCTCTTGCATAGGCAAGAACAACCCTGTAGCCAATTCGTCTTACATATGCATGACCAACAACCTACACTTACACATGCATTAAACTGCAAAAGTGCATTCTATGATTACCTTACAACAACAACCTTTACAACCTTACAACACGCCTCTTTATAGGCTTTACAACAGGAAAAACTCTAAATATTGGTGCCCAAAAATGGTTACGGATCCATGCATATCATTGGCTACAAATGCTGCAAACCCAGGGATTATGTTACAGTCGAATCCAAGTCGGGTTTACCAGTCAACTACCAGTCAAATTTCATTTGTTCTCTAGTCGGTCGTCTCACGCCCACACTTTGATCTCGTGTCGGTTGACTTGTCATCGATATCTTCGACTTTGACTTTCCGGTCGACTTCCTCGACCTTCGACTTGTTGCCGATGTTGTCGATCTACCTCGACTTTGACCGTCAGTCAATTCACCTTGACTAGACTTTCACTGCAAATAATATAACAACCCAACACTCCTTGGATACTTATTTAATTAAAACTAAGTGTTCTTCCTTGAAAATGCATCTTATTGAAGAACCTTGAGATTGATATAAGGCCTCTTATGGTTTCTTTGCTAAAGCTCTTATATATTGCATTGAAGTACTTAACAAATTCATTTTAATTACAGATCTAGTTTGCATCCCATTATGATCATTGATTTTCCAAACAGTGCTAGTTGATTTCCTTTGAACTACTTGTCTATAAAAAAAACAAGGATTGGAATCCCCTTCTACAAGTCACCTTACATGAATGTTTTGTCACCATTTTACTTCCTTCAAGACCATAAGATGTTTATATGTCTTTCACTAAATGTCCCCACTCCTCCACGCTACACTCATTTCCAAAGTGATCTATAAGATCTTCTAGTATCTTTTCAATTTTGAGCTCCATGAATGACAGGTCCAACTTGGATGAACTAGAGGTATTTTTGGCCTATAACCTTACCAATTATTTTATCTTGGAAATATTGTTTGAAAATTGATGTATAGAATTATGTTTAGTATTAGTGCCAAAAAAAATTCCAATTTACTTGTACAATGCATTGAAATTCCTCATACTTGTCCCAATATGAATTGTATGTAAAAGGGGTAGGTGGCTTGGATTTCCTATCTTCAGATTCAAGAAATATGGGAAAGTGCTCACAGTCACCCCATTTTAGTGCTAGGGATCTGTGTTTTTCAAGAGGAATTAGAAGAGGGTCCATTATATACCAATTATCCAACCTCTTTGCAATGGCCTCTTCACCTTTTATTTGGTTAGAACAAGGGTGTTCTAATTTCAGAGGCTTAATATTGATATAAGACCATGAGTGAAATTTAAATTCTTAAAATATTCAAGGTTATGTTTTGGTCTAGATTTTAGACCCAAATCTCCCCTTCTAGAGGGGAAACCATCTCACTTAATTCCCCTTTGGATACCAATCATGTTATACATTTTCTTGATAGTTTTCTACATCATCTTGGAGACTATTGTCCCTTGGCATTGTAAACTAATCTCGCATTAAAACCAAATTTAGAGGAGCTAGTGGATTTGTCTAACTTGCACACGAATGAAAGTCTCTAATATAAGTATAAAGATGAGTTGAAACACTATATTTTTCCTTTTAAGGCTTCAAATTTCATCGCTTCATCTTTTAACTTTTCCATAAGGTCGTTTTGAGTAGCTAGAAGTTCATTTTCAAAGGAAGGATTCTTGATAGAATGGATTGAAGCTTGAGAGGTACAAGTGTCTCCCAGCTTCCTTTCCACCTTATCCTACCTTTGGAGATGTTTCAATGACACTTTTTCAATAATTTGATTGAACATTTGCAATAGGCATGCCCCCATTGGTAAGAACGAGGTTTTTTTTATAGGGAAATAAATCTCCAAGTATTCGTGGGATTTTCAATAAAAGCATTTTAAGGGGACATTTTGGTCATCTAGGATTTTCCAAATCTCTTTTTCCCCACTACTAAACTTATACTTTCAGGGTTTGACAACTTAGATGCCCATGGGTTGTGGTTTCTTAGCCAACGGTTGGAATGTTGGCCTTGCAAATCATGGACACTTCTAACAAACAAACAAAAAACTTATACTTTCATGGAGACCCTCTACAAGGCTCATTTCTCAACAATTTTTCACAACCACTCTATTAGAAGAGTTCATGGCCATCGTCCCTATCTTTAGGAAAACCCCTAATTTATCTCCAATCACCTTAAGTATCCTCCTTCCTCAATTCTATGGGGAGGAAAGGCAATTTAACCCACACAATTATTTTTGTGTTTCTTTTGTTTAGGGTCAAATGAGAGAGACCATTTGAAAACAATCAATAGTGAGCGAAATCCCTAAAACCAAGAAACCCTTCACTCAATCCATCATTTCTTGATCTGAAGATAAAGGTATTACATTCTCTTAGACCTATGGTGAGAACCAAGCTATACTCTAGAAATATGCACTCAATGATGGGCCATATATTGTAATAGTGACCTTGGTAAATTTTGGAGTAGAGTAACTCTATTATTTTTGGAATTTCACATGTATGGAATATTGTATTACATATTTCTCTCATCTTTACACTATTTAAAAGTAGTGGATTTTTTTACCAATATAACTATTATTTTAAAACAAATATTATTTTATCATTTTAATAAAACAAGTTAATATAAAAATATATATTTAAATAAATAATTATATTTTATGTTCTCAATAACCAAATAACCACTTTTATTTTCTAGCAAATGTTACCGAAAAAATATCATCCAAAAAAATCATTTAGTAGAACATTTAAACTAAGACTTATTTATCTTATTTTGTATATTTTAAAAAAAAATTAAAAATGAATCTTAATAAAGAGTCAATATGTGCAAATAAGTAGATCTCTAAACAAAAAGTGCAAATAAGTCGATCTCTAAACAACTTCTTGAAGCTTATAGAACCCAATGTAGGATTAGCATCTTTTAGAATGTTAAGCCCCACTCCTTTCAGTTCATGTTCGTAGCTCAATTCTAGTTCTAGAATATGGAAGTTTCGGTGGCTTTTGTTGTTTTGGCTCTAGTTATACTTGTTGTCATTGTTACTAAAAAACATTTCATTTTAGAATGTGAGGCTTTCAAAGAGAGCAATTCTGGCAACTAATTCTTGGGATAATCTATTCAGCAAAGAGTTTGTTGAGAAGTTGGGAGCGATTATTGTAAAACTTCACAGGAAAAGGGCCGAATACAAAAGCCAGATGGAAAAACAATCTGTCCCATAAACTATTTTTAGCCTCGTGAACATTAAAAATACTCTCTCTCTCTCTCTCTCTCTCTCTCTCTCTCTCTCTCTTTCTCTCTCTCTCTCTCTCTCTATATATATATATATATATATATATATATATATATATATATA
>ML798077.1:306879-319922 GCA_009831015.1 Picea engelmannii
TATGAGGACATTTGTTAGCAAAATGACCAATACCATCACAATTAAAACAAATTAAAGGAAGCTTACCTCTGTACCTACCGTTGGTTCCCTTGTTCAGTCTTTTGACAAAGTTGGCCACTTCTTCATCATCTTCCGAGACGTCGATGTTGCTGCTATATTCTTCTTGTTCCTTTTTATTTTGCTTTGATCTTTTGGATGCTTTGAAGGCTGCTTCTTTTACATCTGGATTTTCCTGTTCAGTTCTCATCTCATATGCTGTGAAGATTCCATGCAGTTCGTCCATGCTTATTGAGTTTAGATCCGATCTTTCTTCTAGTCCTGATATCTTAGGGTTGAATCTCATAGGAAGAGGTCTTAGTACCTTTTGAACAATTACAGATTCTTCTATTTCTTCTCCCAATCCTATGATTTCATTCATTGTTTCATCGACTCGTAAGAAGTAGGCTACAATATCTTCATCTTCCTTCATTTTTAGTTGTTCGAACTGACCTCTATAAGTTTGAAGCTTTGTTGCTTTGACTTTTGAATCTCCTTCATAAATATTTCGAAGCTTGTCCCAAATCTCTTTAGCAGATTTACAGTGTGCAACTTTGGTGAATAGTGTATCTCTGAGACCATTCAAAAGTGCATTTATGGCTTTGGAATTATTCTCACCGAGTTTCACTGCTTTGTCATTTGTTGGTGGAACAGCTAGTGCTGTGTATCCATCTACAATTGATTGCCAAACTTGAAATCCCTGTGCCTGTATATATGTCTTCATCCTTATGCTCCAAAAAGCATATTTTTGTCCATCAAACTGTGGTATTCCATTTTTATATGAGTTGGTACTCTCCGTGATCTACCTTTCAGTGGTTAAACTGATTTCTAAAGGAACCTATATGATACCAATTGTTGGATTACTGAGAGGGGGGGTGAATCAGTAATAGCGTAATTATAATCATTTTTCTTCAAATGTTATATCAATGTAGAATTATTATCCAATAATGAGCAGTAAGAAATAAACAATCTCACACATACACAGTACACCAGTGTTTTACGTGGAAACCCAAATTGAGAGAAAACCACAGAATGTTTTTTCTTATATGTCTTGAAGAATTACATTCATTGGAAGCACCAACTTCCTTTGTTTTCCAGCTGCAACTGGAATGAGGTTCCAACCCCCTAGTTTCTCAGGCTACAACCTGAGGGAAGCTCCAACTCCCCAATTCTCTAGCTACAACCAGAAGGAGGCTACAACCCCCAATGTTCTTCGACTACAACCGGAAGGTGGCTACAACCACCTGTCCTTGCTCCGTCCTGCCACCCTGAAGTAGAAGTAGAATGATGGAACCACTGTCACACTATCATTGTGAGATATACTGCTATAAACATGTACCAATAAATCTGAACCATGCATCAACCTGTACCTCAGCCTGTAATCAACCTGTACCATAAACAAGTGCATCAACCATGCACCAACCTGTAATCAACCTGTACCATAAAAAAGTGCATCCAACCATGTACCAATCATGTGTAAACTACTCATCAATATGTACCAACATCATCAACTATACACCTCATGTATCTGCGTCAACTCGTCAACTACTTGTCTCAACCATGTACTCAACATGTACCACAACCAAAATCCCTCATCAATTTCATCATCCAAATCTGATTTGTAGCTCTGTAATATACCTGGTGTATATGATCACATTCCTGCAAACCTTCCTTAACTTTAAAAACAAGAGACTATCATTTTCATCAAACTTTTCTTTAGTCTCACATGCCTAGTTTTGGATTAATCAACAACCCTAACTTGAAGTAATCATAATTTTGAACCTGTAATGTATAAAGATATGAAACTGATACACAATGTTATTCAGTGTGTTTAATGCAATTCCTCAAAGTGTCACTACCTGTAACCTCTCAGAAAAGGAGTTATAGATACCTTGCTGAATTCTGGCTTATTCTGGAGAGCGACCTTGTAGAGCATGCCCCACACAAAATATTTGTTGAAATGATCTGAAACTGTTACACAGAATACTACAGAATCAACTAAAGATCTGGAAGGTGGATTTGTTGAGGTTAGCTAAAGGGGTAGGATTCAGAGGGATTATCTATAGTTATCCCGACCGGAGAAACAAACCATCATGAAATCGTCGGCCTGGAAAGGGGGAAAGAGGGAAACCAGCTAATCCTGCTATACTTCGCTAACTAACGAGAAACTACTTTGGAAATCAGGGAACTAAACAATTGACAGATATGAATAAATGAATATCCCTACCTACCATATGAATGAAACCTACGAGAAACAGATACGAAGAAATAGATGTATGTTGAAACATGCATGCACTCGCAACCTGAAGAAATAGAGAAGCGAGCCATCATGAAGCCCCTAGAGAACCATTCATTCCTCTTCTGCATGCGAGACTTTGAAATACGGAGAGAGAAGAGGTAACTTGGAAATCCCTCTTCTCTTGAATGCAGTGGCACAGCTAGCGGGTTGGCATAGCTGCCTCATGAATCATGGCTTATATATATAGGGGATTGGGAACGAGCCTCAAAATCTATGTGTGGCGGGCAGTGTGTACTGGGTCAGGGTCCCTCCCATCCATAGCGATTACAACTTCATGTTCTCGAGTGGCATGCGTGTTGTATGTAGCAATAGATTCTATACGTGCTCGTTTGTCAATTGAATCCCAGGTTTTCTAAAATTCCCCAGAGGCTTAGAGGCTTATAGGTCATTGCCCGCTCACAGTTGAGCCTTGCTAGATTGGACCTAGCTTCGTGTCAGTAAAGTAACCGACTAATGGCATCTCTTAATATTTGTCATCCAAAGTGTGTCTCCCGCCTCGCCAAAAATGACCACCCCACATTTACCCTCGTTGTGGGTACGCGCCCTCTATATCCGCACCCGTTTTTCCTTTCAACTATTGATGTAAGGCAGTTCTTTGGGGCTAGGTGTCATGGAATATATTCTCTACACTAGGAAGAACGGTCCGTCACCGCCAACTTTACACTCTGCTCCCAATAAAGGGAGGAAAAACCGAAAAGTCATCGATAATTTCAGTAGTCCCCACCTGGCTCTTTGTCGGATCTTTTGGCTGTTATCTCTTTTCTTGGGGCATTATTTATCTACCCCCATAACGGTCCAAGTTCCTCCATAGCCCGTGCTATCCCACCTGGTGAGATCTGTTTTGTCGAGATGTGGAGGGATTTTTATTTCCTGATCAAAAAAGACCAAAAAGGAAACCTACCTATAGAAGCGGGTAAGGTAAGTGAGAATAAATGCCATGAAGGAGAAGACCCAAAGTTGCTGAAGTACAGTGCCAATATTACCAACTCTTATTTCGTTATTAGATTGTTTGATCCTTCCATATAATGGTGACTTATTTCTTTAGTTAGTTAGTTAGTTAGGCGGGTCGAATAGTTAGCATTAAAGCTCATTAATTCTCTGTTGAGAAATAAGACCACAACTAATCATTTGTGTTCATCAGGTTCGAGGTATTCAAATGACTCTAGCTCTTTGTCAAGCTTGGCGACAAACTGGTCAATTCAATTTTAAGAACCTAGCCCTTGACTTGGTCATGTTATATTGGTTAACATTGGCTTTTCGGTCAATCTCTTGTATGAACCTGGCGAATGGGTTGGGAATGTGAACATGGCATTGTACCTGGTAATTGTAACTAAGTGAACATGGCGTTGTGTTTGGTTATTTTCTCGTCGTTCACTTGGGCTTATCTTGGTAGATTGACCTTTCAGAACCTAGCATTGGCTGGTCAATTATCAAGAAAGAACATCGAAGCAAATGGAATATTTAAGAAACTAATCTTGGGTGGAGATTACAGATCTCTACTTAGACCTTTATAACGGGAATTTCAATTGCATGAGCGTGGAATTGTAGTAGATGGTAAATAATCCTTAAATAACCTTGCATACTGGGTTGGTGATTCCTCCTACATGAACCTATCCTATAGCCTGGTATTTTCAATTCTCCATATCTATTGCAGCTTACTCCTTTCCTACTGGATCTACTTCTGCTTCACCTGCTACACAATCAATAGAATCAGCAGCTCGATCACGAAGGTCGGGCTCTTCATACCGAGAATCATCCAAATCTTCCTATCGATTGTGAACACCATAATTTGATTCATAGGCATTAGCCATCATGGTATAATAGTAGGCATAATTAGCATCAGCCATCGTGGAATAGGCATGAGTATGTAGTAAGTATGTAGTAGCAACCTAGTGGTATAATAGGCATCATTAATAGGAAGAGAAGTAGTATTAGTAGCTTAGTCTGGACACATCAGCATTAGTCAGCCGGGTCCAACGACTAAAAATGAAACTCTTCCTGGTTTTATCCCAGTTATTCTCCCTAATGGGTTATCCCGTAGTAGTGGGCTATTCCCCCACTAGTAATGGGATATCTCCCCCTATAGTAATGGTGGTGGGTTCTACTGTAGGTATAGTGACGGGTGTTGCTCCTAATAGTGGTGAGTTCTTCTCCTGCTTCTTCGAAACACGCTATCAATGTGCATAAAGTCAGAACAGCTTAGGATATGTAAAAAGTTGTAACAGGGTAAGCTTAAAGGGAATGCGTAAAAGTCAAAACAGGACGAGATGTTGGGTATAATGTTGGATACCTTGGAAGAGATGTTGGGAAAGGTGCTAGTGGTTATTAACTACTCGTGCAACTGCTCTTGCTTGCTCTGCTACTGGTGTTGGATAGACTGCAAAGTAAAAATAATAAGGATCTACTACTGTCTCTACTGCTATTGTTGCTTCCTTTATTCTGGAACAGTAACTCAATCTCGAACATTACATACATCACATAATAATAATGGCCACCATATTAAGTGGTACGTAGTAGGTATCTACTAGAATTGGATTAATTGGTCCACCCACCCTTGCTCCTGTCTCTGTTGGTACCTCTACCTATGTTGCTAACTAGGTTGGTGCTGCTGGAGGATCTGGTAATGGACTTGGAAAAGCATCTAGGAAAGAATAGTTTGACCTAAGAAGTTCGCTAGAAAGACACTCAATTTAGCCTTCCCGTCCTTTTAAAGGAAAGAGCTACGCACCTTCTAAAATTTAATCGCTAAGCCCATAAAAACTGACGCACTTGAGCCTCTATTGCAGATTGTCTCTATCCCTAATAAAAAAAGAGTCATAGATAAGAGTGTTTTTCCGAAGTCTAATGGTCTGCCCTTTCCCGATGGTTTATAGTTTGATCTTCGTGGTCTCGGAAAAATCTTTCTCTTAACCTTGCCTTTGATTCGAGTGACCTGGGGCAATACCATATGGTACATCCTGAAACCATGAGGATGGATCCATCAGTCTTTTCTCATTTCTTTTCATAATCCACTCTTCTTTCACTGTATTTGTGCCACTAAGATATTTTACTTAGACTCGTGGCATGTGATCACACCTATTTTTATGTTCTTTCTCCTTCTTTTAGGCCTTCCATGCTAATATCCTCTATGTATGGCCTTTGCGTAATTCATATATTCTATGGGCTTTCTGTGCCAATGAATATCTAAGCGTCCATGATTCATAAAGATCCTCACATGAATCAATATCCTTTTGGTTCTTATTGAGGATAAGGTATTTTTTATTTCGGAGAAGGACAGATACTCCGTGAGCTTTATTTTTCTCTTTTATTTTACTTTGTTTGGCTTTTTTGAAAAATGTAAAGCTTATTTATGATGCACCTCACTTGAATGGTTTGGTTTATTCACTATAGCTCCTGCCTACTTGAAGTGTTTTTAGCAAACAATAACTCTTGATGACGGTCTTGTTAGCGGGACTGCGACCGGTGTTGTTTATTCACTATACTTTGACAAAAGCGATAACTAGATCTTTGGTCATGGGAGAGCTATTTAATCAACAGGATGTAGAGGAAGACCCATGAGTCAACCTAGCCTCCTAAATTGAACCTCATCACCCACTGCATGTTGAATAAAAGGAACGTAGTCGCTTGTCCAAGTTACTTATTGATGAGGGGGGGCAAGGTCAGATCCACTGATTTCAATGCTCTTTATCTGTTGTTCTTTAATTGCATGATGCCTGGACATCTATCAAATTGTTGCTTTATTATTAGATATATGCTATAAATCTTGTTTGTGGCTCTCAACAATTGATATCACATTATGCACTCATAGAGAAACAAACCAGCAAACTCACAAAAAGAAGAGTGGTCCATAGAGGGGATTTGACATGAAACTGTTGGTCTTGACATTTCAAATAATGGACTAAGCAGCTAACCAAAACATAATAGAGCCCCCCATTCAGAGTAATGGATTCACATCTCTATTGCATTATCTTTCAGTGAAGAGTTCGTAAGGTCATTTGTTGCCCCATAAAGAAATTGTAATTGGTCGACTACAAGGTATAGGTATCGTAAGCAAGGTAAAGGTAGGGAAGGAACAACTTGTGCTCGCGCCAACAACTACTATGCCCTTGCAACAAATCATCGTTGCTCCTTCCTCTGTTGTTAGTGATGCTGGTGGTGAAGAAATGCTTTGGCTACCTATGCTTCTTATGGCTCTCGAACAGACTCTATATATGGATATGTGACTGGATATGCTCGAACAGAAGAATCAACTATTGGATCTACTTAAACAACTGGATCAAGATCAACAACTAGGCGGCGGGTCTACTGCTCTGGACCTTGAACTGTTCCTTCCACCTTTGCTACGGGTACTTCTGGTTCTCGAAATGGAAGGTATGCGTAAGGCTCTACATCCTGACCACAATCCTCTGACTCACGAGCATCTGACTCTATACCACTAGCATCTATCTCTCCTAGCTCTCTAGCCACCTTTGCTTCCTTCTCTCCTAGCTCTCTAGCCACCTTTGCTTCCTTCTCTCCTGCTCCTGCCTATGGTTCTGGATTTGGATCTGCTATTGGATATGCTCGAGATCTAACAGAAGAATCTACTGCTACTAAGTATGCTCCCCCTAGGTATGCATCTGGTTATGCTATTGAATTTGGATCTGGATCTGGATCTACTGATACTGAATCTTCTTCTTCAAAAACGGGGTTTGTTGTTGCTTATGCCTTTGCCTTCGTTGCAGGGTATTGAACTCGATCAACAGGTTCTTAATCTACCCTAGCTACGACATCTCTACTTCGACCTGCTACTAGTGGGGGTGTTGCTCTAGCTATTGAACCCGCGGGTGCTACCTTTGCTTCTGGGGATGGAACCAGATCAACCGTCCCTGCTACTGTCTTTCGATCTCGATATGGATTTCACTCACGAAGGAATATCAATCATGATCAGGAACATCAGAATCTTTAGCTCGCTAAGGTAATAATATCACTCATCAGGATCTACCTCTCGATCTAGTCCTTCTAGTCCTGCCCTTGCTTGCTTAGGTTCTGCTCCTGCTTGCAACGCGGGTATCAATCTGGGTCTAGATCTTCTAAAGCTATTGAACCAACAGGATCAACCGAATCCACTGCTGAACCAACTATATCTACTGCACCTACCCTTGCTCCTATTGCTTTCATGGCTCACTTTGTTATTGTTGTGTATGGATCATGATCATAAGGAACTGGATCATGACCATGAGCATCAGACTCTATACCATGAGCATCCGACTCACCTCGATCACGAAATGGAGCTGGCTATCTATAGGAACCAACAACCGAATCGACAGAATCAATAGAATCACGTATATGATGTGCTGCTCTTGTTTCTTCTTCTTGGCTGAAAAAGCTGCTTTATCTACAGAATGAACTATTGGTTCTCTAGTAGTAGCTACCCTTGCTTCTCGCTCTCTAACCGGCCAGATCAACTGATGTTGGGTAAGTTGGATCAACGGATGACACTGATGGTGGGGTGCCACCCTTGCTTCTGCGTCATCGACAAGATCAACTGTATCGTATAAAGATGTACCCACCTTTGCCACTAATTTATTAGAAACCTTTTTGTGGCTTTCTATAAGCTCTAAATGGATCATGATCACGAGTGAACCACGAGCATATGAATCGACTGAGTCAACTGCTTAAGCAACTGGGTAATCTACTGCTTCAACTGCTTCTTGTGTTACCTATGCTCCAACTTATGCCTATGTACCAAAAGGAACAGAGGAGGATGTGTAATCTATAACTACTATTAAGACACACTACTATCGTATCGATGTACCAAAAGTCGGAACAAGACGAGATGCTTCACCTATCTCTTTATTTAGCGATCGATTCGGCTCTACCAGATCACCTATCTCTTTATTTAGCGTAATCTACCGGATCAACAGAGTCGGATGTAAGGGATGCTGCTAGATATGGATAGGGGTCAGCTCCTAATAGAAAAGAGATTGTAAGGCCTTTTAGAAGGAGTAGTAATGAATTGGATGTGCTTTGTTTGCAAGACGTTCAAATCATTGGTTTGAAGTTATATACCACACTGAACTTCATATGGTCGGGGTCTATAATAATAACCTCAAAACATTGAAGAAAGAGGAGGAGTTTCTTTTCTACTGAACGAGAAACTTCAAGATCAAATAGTAGGGTCAGGGTGTGAGAGCCGTGTGGGCGGAGCTGAAGCAAGGTGACCATCCTTATGGTATTGTCTCCTTCTATGCTTCTAACTCATATAAGGAGAGGAAATATGTGTGGAACTGATGGCTGAGTCCTAGTTAAAAAAACATTCCTTGCTACTTATTACTTATTCAAAGCGGGGGCGGACAATACCTCCGGACCTTGGATTCTTTGTGGTGATTTCAATAAAGAACCCATTATTTTGTTTGGGTTTCTTTCGATCTCCATCTTGTTTTTTATGCTATATCTTTTACTTTTAATTTATTGACTCCCTGGGGTTGTTTGTACTTCTCATGTCCTTTTATCCTTTACGTTTCCTCGTTCCCATTTTCTTTTCGGAGAAAAATAGGTTATTTATTGCTCACCCATAAGGGTGAGGAGGGGAAGGTTAAATTGATTGGTTAAAGTTAACAGTTATAGGCAACTCTTGTCCTTGAATGTCCTTGTAGGTGTCCTTACCCCTTGTAGGTGTCCTCGTAGGTGATTTCATGGTGTCCTCGTAACGGCTTCGCCTTGTTTCCATAATATCTATATGAAAAGTCTATCCTGGGGATCGTCGGAAAGAGTGTCTGGGGATGTTTCTTTAATACAGTTGGTGTCCCCTCAAAAATAAATAGTCCATCCATCAGGACCATGAGATTTATCATCCTGAAATGATTTCAAAACTTTTGTTATCTCCTCACCACCAACATGTGGTAAAAGATATACATTTTTCTCATCTATGACCATCCTTCCATAGAATGAAGTAATAACAAGGATTTCCCTAATGATTTCTCTATTTGGTTCTATAAAAATCCATTTATAATTACAAATCTCTTCTTTTTCAATGTCGTTTAACTTCATGCACTCTACTCCCTAATCCTTGAAGACTTTCCATCTTATATTGTGGGCTCTCCTAGCCAAAATCTACCTTTTGAAAACCTTCATGTTTTCATAAACCTCTTAGATCCATGTGGCTTTACTTTTCATCCCCCACTTGGCCTATTCCCATACCAAGAAATGATCTTTCTCCTTCTCCAATGACTCCGATTAAGACTTGACCTCCTTTGAGATACTAATAATGGGGAAATCCCCATATATATGAGCACTTTTTTTCTATATGAAACACAATGAATTAAGCATATTGGGGAGTGTGTCTAACCCAATATTTTGTGATGCCTTTTTCAATATTATGATTTTCTTTCAATTTTATCCCATCACTTGTACCTTCTCTAAGAACATATTTGAACCAAACATTATAAACTATGTCTGGATATAATCTTCATACATTAACCAGTGGGACTTTAAAATGAAAGGTGATGGTGGTTTTTGATCCCCAAGGTCAAGTTGAATAAAGATAGGAGCATGATATGATTTTCCACTAGATCCAACAAATGATATGTACCTATTAGTTTTCATTAATAGGTACGATGGTAAGGATGCTTGCTCAGTTGGCACAAGACAGGCAGTACCAGTTCAAGTTAATTAACCCATGTCAACATAATTTTTACATTGTACAACATATCACGGTGGATGTACAAGAGAGGATACGCAATGCCACCATCAGACTAGGTGCAAGCATGGAACAATACTAAAATGAGGCCCAAAGTCAAGTGCACAACATCCGCCCTCCAGGAAAGCCCTCTAGCCCTCATGGGTCCCACTGCACCAATTCATTCCCAATCATCCAACCACGGAAGGAAGGGAAATGATGAGACCTAAACCTTTATATCTCTTATTTACGGAAGGAGTAGGATAAGGTAGAAAGGGCTGGGACGGAAGGATTTTTCTTATTTACAGAACCACTGCCCGTCTACTCCTTGGTTATGTCTCCCAGTAACCTAGTAACTAACCAAGTAACCCAGTCACCAAACCGATCGATGGGTTCGGGCTTTATTCCATCCTTATCTAGGTTAGTCTAGGGCGGGATGTCGTTGAGCGTAGCGAGCCGCCTTCCTTTTTTTCTATAATATCCTGTAAGACCCATAAATCCTCATTGAGAGGGTGGGAGAAAGAGACTGAGCAAGAGATATGTTGCTTGGGAGGTATGTTGCTTGATGGAGGCGGTAAGTAAAAGAAATAGATTTCCTTGGGTTATGAAGGCAAGTAAATGTTACCAGACTGACTGTCTTCCCCAACTGCTGACTGACTGGATTGCCTTGTCCTTGTCGCTTGCGGGAAGGTATCAATGCTCTTTCCTTTCCCCTTCCTTAAGTAAGGGAGGTAGGGTTATATCTCTTGAGTCAATCGGTATCTGAACGCCTACCAAGAGTCAAGTTCATTTACGCCTACCAAGTGGTCCAAGCCTAGATATATTCATTTTACTGGCAGGCATTGTAACGAAGTTGATGTAACGAAGTCTCCTATTGGTAAATCAAACCTGGGGGGTATAGGGTCTAGGGTCCAGAGTCGAGGAAATATATTTCTTAATTGGGGCTTGTCGATAAAGACCTGGAGGTTACTGCCCCTGGGGCCCTCGACCCCCAGGGAAGGCCATTGTTTGTTCTCGGTCGATCTTCCTTATCTACTAGATCGAATCGTATAAAAGGAAAGATGGCTCACCCAACAAAAGAGAGGGTGAGGAAGGATCGCTCACTTGACAGGCCCCCCCCACCCAATAAGTGACTTAGTAAAGCCCACTTACTTAGATAAGAATGAAACTTACTTATATAAACGAGATTCACCATCACTAATGATATTTTTTATTTATTGGGCTTGGAAAAGGAATGAGACCTCGTGCACCTGAGGTAGTTGGTATAGCACACAATGCCCCAACCACCGGATACAAATGTTCTCTGAGTTGTTCTTTGAACAATTGTTCTCTCCTTTATGTTATCTAGTATGAATCCGGATGGTAGCTGACAGGTCTGGATTCGGCGTGTAAAGCTAGTTAGGTGCTCTAGAACCCATCCTATCTCGCCTAGCTTCTTATCCCTTGAAGGGGTATGGAGTACATCATTTCAAACGGGGTATAGACTCGGGGGTATGGAGTACATCATTTCATTTAATATATTTCACATCTTAGAACTGATAGCTTCCAAATCATCCATTCTCTATGCCTTCATGAGCAGCTCTTCCTTACATCTCTACAACTCAGCTCTTAGCTCCATATTTTCCTCTTCTAGCTACTTCTTACCATCTAGATGTTGCATTTTCATGATTTGAATTTTTGGATAGATAGTTGTTGTTCAGTATGATATTGTGGGATGCCACTACTATCACCCTCTATTCCTGCTTTAGATTAAGCTACATCTTTCCAATAAAGAATTTCCTTTCTTTATCTATCTAACTCTACCATAAGGCGGCTCTGTACTTGAGCCTCTCTATCTTATTGAACCTCTATTTCTGTCTTCTTGGTGTCATCCTGTCCACGACCAGTTGAATCTTAAGAGTATTCATCTCTTTTCAGAGTAATGGAGATAGGGGTAGTTATTTGCAACTTCTTTGAGGACTAAGACCTAGTCCTCGTCCTTCTAGGAGGTGTCTTGAATTTCTTCTCAAAAGAAGAACTCTTTCCTTTTCGCTTCAAAGGGTTGGTATCTGGTGTACCAGGCTTCATAAAAGTATATACTGCCTCCTCATCAGATTCTTCCAGCCTATTCCTTTTCTATGTCTTATGTTTTATTGAAGTTCCTTCCTTCTCTACCTTCTTCTTCTTTCTCACTGTTTTGACTGGGATTTTTGCCTTGTTTTCCTCCTATAAAGCATGGATATAACTCTCATTCATCTCAAGGAAGTCTTCCCATGGAAGCTGGGGAAGATCACTTTCTAAAGTTTCACACACAATCCGCTTAAAAAGCCCATGGTGGGCCAAGGCATCCACCTTGCTTGTTTTAACCTTGGAGCTCATGTCCTTGAGTGACTATATAAGAAAATATTGTATACTCAGATGTTTTGTTCAGGATTCTGGTATGCTAAGTTTCTCCACTAGTGTAAAAATAGTAAATGGTAGGCATAAATCAAGCTAAGTCTGCCCTCACATTTTATGTATTTAAAAACATAGTATGCCACATCATCCCAAGGTCTAGGTAGGCTATCTCCTTTTTAAACCATTCTTTGTATCTTAATACTCCTCATAACTTCTAAAGAAACTATAATTACAGACAAGGTTTACCCGGAGAGGCTCTTCTCAGGAAGTTTTTCCTTGTAGGAAGGAAAGGTACCCTAACCAAAACATTTGGTCTCACTGAATTTGGATCTGTTATGAAGAACTTATGACATTTTTACCTGAAACACCTGATTTTGGCTAGTTTCAGGACTGGCCACAAACCCTATTTTCCACGGAGTGTAACTCCCAAAATACAACGACCCACAAGATGAATTTTTTTTATAGATACTTGGATATGTTTTCTCACTTGCATAGAAATTTTACAGTCTGAATCATTGTAGAAAAAAAATTATAGCGAAAATGGTGAGATGACCTGTAAATAACATACCTTAGAAAGCACCATCAAAAGAATTTATCCTTCCTTGCATTTCGGCCTTCTTTTCTTCACCTTCACTCATAATTCTGGTTTAGATATCCTTGGTTACCTCAGAC
>ML798077.1:353488-384012 GCA_009831015.1 Picea engelmannii
TCCTTCTTAGGGTTTAGGGTTGGTGGCCTTGCTATAGCAACACCATCAAACCCTAGCTCTCTTGTCTTTAAGTTTGAACCCTTCCTAAACCATTAGTCACATCTCCATTGACTCCATTAACCCAAGGCACTAGTCTAGAAACCTTTGCTTGAGCTTGTTATGCCTTAAATTCTTTCAAACTATCTCTAAATTGCAACCCTAAATAACCTAGCGTCTAACCCTAGCTAGTTTTAAGACTAACCCTAAGCTGATAACGTTTGGCCTTATTTGAACTTTGCTTGGATAGGAAGGTGCGGCCTTGTTATCTCTTCATAGCCGTGGAGTTGAATCACCCTTTTGTTGGTTGAATTTGTCAAAACATCCATCCTTGGCTAGCTAACCTGCAGGCAACAAAATTTATATAGAGGTGACGTCATACCTGTTAAATCTCTTGCTTGAACCTTAACGTTTTGACTTTGTCACCCTCCTTTGATTGGTTTTGAGCTATTGACTATATTTATTGATGAAACGTTGTGCTCTTTTCCTTTCAAATTGACTTGTTGATAGGGCTGACGTCATAGTGACTGCAGCAAACCTATAGAGGTGACATCACACCTTTTAAACCCCTTGTATAGCATGCAACGTTGTGACTTCTCTCACCTCCCTTGATAGGCATTGAGACATTGATTGCATTTTACAAGCTTATTGATAAAAAAGTTCTAATCTTTTTCTTAATTTTGACCTAATTTTAAGCTTGACGTCATCATCATTGTAGCAACAACATATATGACGCAGCAACTTAATATGTGTGAGCTGATTTGACATATCTAATGCATTAATGATATGATACAAGGTCTAATTTGAGACATTGAATTCTTTTGTCTCTTCATGTATTTGTTGGTGAAGTGATACAAATCTTTGACTTTGATAGGCCATCATTGACTTCGTCAATAATAGCATATATACATTTTCTTACATATATGATAAAGATAGTCATTTATATCTTGAAGTACTAACCCACTGAAAGCACATTTTCTAGTTTTCTTTGTCTTGTCTCGCAAACAGGTGCATCTTCAGTGGATCTTCCTCCTTGACTATCTCATTTGGGCAGCAATCTGTGAAAGGGAACTTCTTTGACTTGGTCCATCACCCTTTAGCCTTTCATTAACCCAGATTGCTTAGGGACATCTCCCTTGGACTAGCCCTCCTAAATAGAAAGAGCTCCCCATCGAGGTGACAGTGGGTGGGGAAGCTCCTGTTACGCCGGTTTCAAACCCTGACTCAAGCTCCTTAGACCTTTCCTACAAACCGTGCGATAACAGTCATCTTTGCTAGGAGACACATCTTATTTCCATGGTACAACACTTATTGGAGTGCATCACCCCCCACCCACATTTTCACACATGTTCATATTGATTTAATCTATTGGTGACTATTAGGAGGTTGGACAATGGTTTTATTTCAACATTAACCTCTGTGCACACATGTTGAGGTTGATTTAACCATTTAATGGTTGAATTAATCCATTTTATTAACTTATAGGTTAATAGCTTGAGTGCCCTACTTCACTTGTTTGTTGCTCACACTTGGAGGGGTTAATCGAAGGTTGTTTTAGGCTTTTTGATGGACCCTTCCTGTCTTGGGCATAGTTTCCAAAGTTTAAAAGATTATTTTATTGATAGATAGGTTGACACACTCTCCTAGGGTGCACTCTCTCTTCTGCACATGGTTTGGAGGGATTTGTGGATGGTATTGGGTAATAACACATGGTTTTGGCATGGATATTGATGATTTGTAACCACCTTGTCACTTCCTCCTAGGCCGCACTTCACATGGAGATATTTTATTATTTGTTAGGTTGTTGAAGTAGTTATATAACACACTTTTCTAGGGAACACCTCTCCTAGGTGCTCTCTCATCTTTATTGCATGGGTATTTTAGCTACACTTGTGATCATTTGATCTTCAATGCAGACCACCCTCACTTCTTTGACTTGGCACATGTATTATTTTATTTGAGGTGGTTATGGGGGATTTTACTGGGAGGCGTGTGGCATACTGGAGGGCCACACATGCAGCACATTGCATTCATTTAATTGGCCATGTTACTATATTCATTAGAGGAAATTTGTTCTGGAAATGGGCCTCCTAAGGAAATTATAAAATAATAATATGTGTGTGCCACATCAAAGTTGTGTATGTCACATCACATTTCCATATAAACTAGGCCAATCTATAATTACGAGATGAGAGTTAAAAATAATAATGGGAAGTTTAGATTATTATGCATAGACAATAAATGATAATAAATATCATGCAATGAATAATTACTATTAACATATACTATGAAAACATAATAAATAATATAATCATAATATATATGAATTAATAACTATAATATAATACTACTATGAATGAATGTGTATGTGGAAACATTAGAATAAATGTATAATATGATATAATAATATATTATAACAATATTAAATATATAATATAGTAATAATATAATATCAATTAATAACTATAATGAAATAATTCTACAAATGAACATATAGGAAAAGGTCAATACTTATATCTTATTATATTATAATACAAATATGATACTTTTTTTCTCATGGAAAAAAAAAATGTGATTTTATTAATCTGAAGAGACAAAATTACATTTTGTAGGTGATTTTAAGCACAAGCATCTGTGTAAACATATGATCAAGGCTACCACCTGAAGAGTAGACATAACAGTAGTAGTTCCTTAGTCTCACAGAAGACAATCAAAAAAATTATAGGAACTAAAAACTATACACAAAATTTGAACAACATCAAGAAACTTGTCAGGAGGGAACCATCCGAGTAGAACTCTGATATATAAATTCAGGAACAGGACCGAACATCAGTCAGATATGGAACAAAAAAGGAGAAAAACATGAGTGTAGATAGTGTGTATGGTGACTCAGTCACCTGCAGTTATGGGTGTGCCATAACTTCTATAAAAGGTTTGTGGTAGAACTCAAAAACCTCTTCCCCCACGGCTTATGTGATATGCCAGACCCCAAAAGGAAGAAGAGTCCCTAGTTTTTATACAGTATCTTCTAACTGGTTTCGTTCCCTGTAGATATGTTTGAGTGAAGAAGAGTCAAATGAGTCCAGAAACCCAAAAATATCCTCTATTACAAGCATCAAAAAAAATTGTGGAATAATTGAACTTTTTGAGACCAATTAATAGCATTCAAGGAGTATCCAAACAGTTGGATGGATCGGATCCCCTTTTCCCCGGAAAATTGAAGCAGAAGTTTTAAATCCATGAGTTTAGAAAATTTGTTGGAGCCCGGAACCAGTCCCATTTTAAGTTTGAAGGAATGATCGGATGATAGAAACAATACTGCACCCCCACCACAAAGATGATTTTCATTCTGAGAGGCACCATCAAAATATGCCCAGGGCTTGGAGTGGTCAATATGCTTAGGTTGAATGATGCAGATGGATGGAAAGTCTTTTTCCTGAGGGAAGTGAGAGAGGATCAAGATACCCTGAGCAGCTACAAGTTTTGGGAGGGAAGGCAAGTCCTAAAAAATGGCTTTGTTATGGGACAACCAGATACCCCAGTACAAAATGAGAGGCGATGATTTGATAATTTTGTAGGAAGGAGTCTATATCCATTATTTCCAAGCCAGTTCAATATTGAGTACATCCCAAACTACCAACTAATTTAGAAGGACTGATAACTCAAGCTAGAGTTGCCTGGAAAAGGAGAAAAAAATGAAGACATGTGAGGTGGATTCATTAGCACATTTACATAGTGGACACCAACCAGGATCGACAATGCATTGTTTCCTCATTTTGTCCCAAGAAGGAATTTTATTATAGATGACACAACACATGAAAATATTTGCCTTTAGTGGACATTTTTCCTTCCAAAGGCCTCACCACCACCAAAATGGCTCTCTTGGCATGAGATCTATAGATAAGGAAACATAACCCATTTTTGGAGTATATACCCCATGAGGAGACTTCTGCCACACCAATTCATCTTCTCTCTCAGATATCCTAATGTGACCCGATTGGAGGGAAGAAATATAATTGAGACAAGAGAGGGAAATATTACCAACCAAGCCCAAAGATTTTGTTCTCAACCAACCTTATTGCCAGAGAGAGGAGGAGGTTGGATATGATACCTAAGATAAGAAGTGAATATCCTGCGAATGGAGTCTTTCAATTAAATCATTAGGTAGAAGATGATAAATTCCACTACCCATCCATGGATCAACCCCAATTCGAACTTGATTTCCATTGCCCACTCTTTAGGCCAAACCATCCCCGACTACCGGAAAGGAGGAGATAATCGCCTTCCAAATAATGGAATAGTTTGGATGGGATTTTACTGGTTTCCGAATCTAATCATCTATGGAGTCTGGCTAGATATATTTATGCTCCAAAACTGTATTCCAAAGTCTGGCAGATGAAAGAAGCTTCCAACTTTCTTTTCCTGCCAATGCTTTTGAGAACAAAAATACATTTTTTAGTCCCCATCCATCCATGGCTTTTGGGTGAGCTAGTTGATCCCACTTATCACAAGGGAGAGTGAACTTGTCCTGAGGGCCAGACCAGATAAAGCGGAAACAAATTCATCTGGTCTTTTCTAGAATCCATTTTGGAATCCAAGCCAGGGACATCCAGTAGACAGGGATATCTTTCAAAACATATTTGGCCAAATTGATTCTCCCTTCTCTTGACAACCACCTAAAGCTCCAACCTTTTATGCGTTTTTCGAGTTTTGCTAAAAGCCAACGCCATTCAATCTTTCAGTATTCATTTGTTTTTAGCTAAAAACCCAGATATTTTATTCCTTCAGTGAAGTCCAATTTCTGGAAAGGAAAGAGAGAATGATAGTAGTCAATAGCTGCCACTTCCAAGCCAGCAAAAGAGATGGCAAATTTCTGAGCATTAATAGTCATGCCAGTGGCCTCCCAAAACAAATTGATGATTTTCGCAAGTTTGTTCGCATCTCTTAGTGGCCCACTGCATAAGATGAGAACATCATCCACAAAAAGGATATGTGTGATTATGTGGCCAAGTGCAACTGAAATTCCCTGAAAATCCCCTGAGTTGACCGCCTATGAAAGTGCACGACTAAGACCCTCTACCACCAACAGAAAGAGGGCAACCTTATCTTAGGCCACGCTCAGGCTGAAAAAAAGGGGAGGCAACTCCATTAATAAGAATTGCAAAGGAGATCGAGGTTATGCATGTCATCACCCATTTGATAAATGGAACTTCAAACCCCAGGTGGGTAAGAAGGAGTCTGAGATAGGACCAATTGACCTGATAAAAGGCTTTAGATAAGAAAATTTTCATAATATCCCCTTGGTATATGGAGGTTTTTAGAGTATGGATACCTTCTTGGGCCACACCAATTGCTTCATGAATCTGATGGCCTTCAAGGAAACCAAATTTATCTTGGGAAATAGAGCCCGAGAGAATAGGATTTAACCTCTAGGCGATGATTTTGGCCACAATTTTGTAAAGATAGTTGCATAGTGAGATGGGCCTGAAATCATCGAAATATTGTGTCTCATCCAATTTAGGAAAGAGGGAAATAAAGTTTGAGTTTATAGGTGTGTGCAATATCCCATTCCTTATGGATTCTTCTACTACTTTCAGGAAATAAGCACTTAAGATCTCAAAGAATCCCAAATAGAATTCTACAATCCACCCATCTGAACCAGGTATATGTTTCCTTCCTCCTCAAAAAATCTTGGAAAAGAAAGAGTCATCCTTATGATGTCTGCAATATCTAAGTTCTGGTCCACCTTGAAGAGAGATTGGAAATTATTTTCCCCCATCTTGGCGAGACCTTCGAAAGAGGAGACAAAAGTGTCCCCCTATCCCTTGAGCTTCCAAATAGTGTTGGATGCTTTCTTGCCTTTTGTAAAAGCATGGAATAATTTGGTGCTTTTAGTCCCCTTTATTTAACCAAATGGCCATGCTCTTCAGATGTCATTCAACTTCAATATCATCCAAAAATTTCTTGTGATGCATCTCTAGTGTTTTAAGGGAAACTTTGGCCTCCAATGAGGAAAACCTCCCATCGGCAGATTGAGAGATGTGATCGAGCTGAGCCTCTATTTGTTTTAGTTCCTTCTCTTCTCCAGCTCACTTATCATGGTCCCAAGGGAATGCCAACTACTTTATTTCATTTAGGTTAGCCACAAACTAAACGGTTGTTGAATGGCCAATTCCCTGGTCATAGGTAACTTAATTCTCCTTCGCGATTTTCTGGAATTTTTCGTCAGATAACCAGGTTGCATTAAATTTAAAGGGGCTGACATGATTCTTAGGACCACCTTCAATTTCAAGCCATGTCAGGGAGTGATTTGACTCTCCCCCACTACCAATCCACTAACAAAATTGAAAAGGAAGTTCCAATAGAGAAACCGAAACTAGAAAGAGATCAAGACGTTTAGCCACTCGAGCCTCTCTCGTCCTCATATTCCTCCAGGTAGGAAGGAAATTGAGTGGGACAATGTCAATGATACCATGATCAATAAGGAGGTGGGAAAGAATATCTGATTGGGGATCCAGGTGAGCAGAATGACCCCAGACTTCATCTCCCCCCAAGGAGAAGTTTAGATCACCTCCCAGGATGAGGTTCTCAACCTTGAGAAGGTTGTTCTTGAGGAGGGACTCCCAAAAAGGTGAGCATGCAACATATGACCTATACATGTTTAGAACCCAGAATTCCATCCCCACTCCTTCCAAAAGAAAATCCACCCCCAAGCCAAAGTCCAAGGCTCGATAACTTAAAACTTCCGCAAACCGAGTGTTCCATCCGACCACTAGACCCTCGAAGCGACCATTAGCATCAGTTCTAAGGAAATTCCAAGAAAAAAAGAAAGATTCCAACATCTTTGTCACAAAAGCCTTAGAAGACATCGTTTTTTGGAGGAGAATTACACTTGGTTGATTTAAGACGATCAACCGCTTCAGGGTGAGTTTTTTCTGGGGGCTCACCATCCCCCTACAGTTAAAGGAGAGAAACTTCATGGGGGAATGCCCTCAGAGGCATGAGCTTCTCTAAGGGCTTTTAAAATGGAACGTTGTCTACTAGAAGCAATGTCAACTAGTGCTCGACTTTGAGCCTTTGAGAGATGAGAAATGCGCCCTCGACCCTTTTTAGTGTTGTGCACCTCTAGGTTTAATCCAAAAAAGATCTACCCGACACTGAGGAAATGATATTCATGTTCCTAAGACGAAAATGGAATGTCAAGTCCTCAGAACCAATGGAGGATGGGTCCTCTTAAAAGGGAAAGGAAGTGGAGTAGGGAGAAGAAGGCAGGAGGAAGGAGCAGGAGGCTAATGGAGGAGGGGCAGAAGAAAGGGGAATGGAAAAGGTCCAAGGGCTCAAGGGTTCAAGGAAGGCGAGGTCCTAAATAGAGGGAGGATCCATTTTTAGAAACTTTAGAGACTGAATCAAACCAAAAATAGGTAAAGGAAGAGAGAGTTGCATACCCAGGAAGGATCCTTGAGGAAGAGGAAAGCGTAGACCACTGGGATGGAATATATCTGATCTAATTGTTGTCAAGGAAGGAAGTAGAGTGAGATCACCCAAGAAAGAGACATGGTCTGGGCTTGGAGGAGCCACCTGATGTGAATGAGAAGAGTGGTCCGAGGAGCATGAGCGATCCATCGAGGAAGGAATTGAACTAGAGTCGTCGCTAACAAGAAAACTTGAACGCTTCTTGTGTTGGGTAGGAAAGGAGTTTTCTGCCCTGCCTCAAAAGGGAAGAGGACAATCCTTGATGATATGTCCATATTCATGGCATCGCTTGCACCTGAAGGGCACACCTTCATAATCTAGGATTTGAGTACGAGTGTGCCCCATGTCTGTCATCTTAAATTGTTTTTGCAGTTATATATGATACTTATTATAGCTTATTATAATATAATACAAATGTGAATGCAACAAGGGTATTAGATGATATTTTCACTATGAATTAAAGTTTCAAAGGTCAACTACTAATTAAGGTCAACACATACTACTAATTAATATGAATTAATTATTATATAAAAATTATATAATACTAAATTAATAAGTATATTACAACTTTATAACTATTAATTAAATATTATATAATAACGATATAATATTATAATTTAATAACTATATGATATAATATTATTATTATATAATATAATACTAACAATACATTATTGATATATAATGGAAACACACATTATTATTGACATATAATAATAATGGAAATATAATAAATAAATGATAATGTATATCATACAATAAATAACAAAAGTACTAATAATATACAATATTCCCTATTGAATATTTCAAAGATATTGCACATATATTGAGACAATCTAACCAAGATCTTAACTAAATTGAAGTGTACATATGGTTAAATATTGTCAAATAGAAACATAACACATAATCATTCTTGAATTTTGTATGTCCAACTCAACTATTATGGTTGACTCAATTCCTTGGAATTCTATTGGTTAATGAACTTCAAACTCAACAAGCATAGTTTTTCTTATAAGACCCATTTTTGGAGCAAATTTCCTCTAATGTGGACATATCCTTGGAGGGTGAACTTGTGGAGACACTTCTTGTTGTTTTTGAAGGTGTATATTTTATTATTTTATGGAGTTTTCACATGGTCAAAACCCCAATTCACCTTTATATCCTTGGATTTGTCTCATTGGAGATTTCCCAATTTTTATTTTGGGGTTTGACTACATTTCTTGTTAGGAATAGGATCACAAAGCAATAATGAAAAAAATAAAAAAAATGTATGCAGAAATAAAACACATAGAACACAATACAAGAGAGACAACAATATATGTAGTTTACCTAATATGGGCTATGTCCACGGAGAAAAAACCAGTCCTTCTTTTATTCCATCCAACAAAATGAAGGGATAACACCTATAGGACATCCACTATAACCTCATCCTCACTCTCTTATGGTCTTCTCTCTCAGACACACTACAATCTATCACCATGCACAACCGTGTTACAATGACCTCTTTTAAAATGGGTTGCCTTATAGGGAAAAAAAGGTACCAACATAACCTCTACCATTAGATATATGACCTAATGATGAACAATCTAGACTAACTGCGAAATAACAATATAATACATAGGATCTCACGGAATCCAAAGTCCCTAATCCATTGACCTAGATTACATTACAACCTTAATTCCTTAACCATAATTAGAAAACCATGGGCTGGAAAATTGTGTGCGAAAGCCACCCAAAATGGATGCAAAAAACCACCCCAAAACTTTTTCTCAAGGGAAAAAATATTTTGCTCGAGGGATCCCCGCCACCCCCACCACTATGCCCGACACAACATAACATCGCGTGGGGCTTATTGTACAAATACCATAACACAAAAAACCCACCGGGATATGGTATCCAAAACTAGCTAAAACAAGACCTCTGAATCAGGAATATAATCAAGCTCCACAACCAACATTTTTTGTGGAGTGCTCCATCTACTTGGCCACTTGCACATTCATCCATGGAGTCGATTGCCTTGGGATTCACACATGTGGATTGGTTACATGTATCTTGTGGAACACTTTCTATTTTTGTAGGTTGGTTATGGAGCATTCTCCTAGGAGGTATATTTTATTTTTTTATCTCTCATGCACTATGAGAGATTTCCTAGGTGGACCCTTGAGCACATCCTCCTAGGTTGAAGAGTATTTTTTGTTTTTTTTTTGCATTCATCCATTCTTGGAGGGTGAATTCTATGTGGACCCATTTATCATTTCACTTGGTGTAATACATATTTCTTGATTGTGCATCCTCTCTTGCAGGTTTTTTTGTATATTACTACATATTTTTAGATGAGGGAAACCTCTCTTAAAGAGGCTAGCATCCACATGCCTTGATATTTTCAACCATAGATATAACTACTCAAATATTTTTTAATTTGTTGAATCGTCATGGATTCAGTTAAAAAGATAATGTATTTTATTGTAATATAGACTTAACTCACTCTATATAAAGAGGAGTCTCTTTCCATTTCAAAGGTAATTGTCAATTTGGTGTTAGAGAGTGAAGACGTGAAAGAGATAATGCATTTTATTGTAATATAGACTTAACTCACTCTATATAAAGAGGAGTCTCTTTCCATTTCAAAGGTAATTGTCAATTTGGTGTTAGAAAATGAAGAAGTGAAAGAGTGAATGAGATTGTAGGAGCTTGCAAATGATGATGTTGAGCTTCCCTTGAGCATCAAAACTTTGAATATTAATAAAGGATGAGGTATTTCTACTTTATAGTATTTGATATTCTTTATGATATTCATATGTTTCCAATTTGATATAGGAACTTCTTGCTTTCAGTCTAACATAAAGGCCTAGTAATGAGAACATTACTCTTCTAGGAATAAGCAATGTGAGGAGTTTTCCCTCTTGTCTTATTTGTTGTTGTATTTATTCTCTTATTACCTTTCTTCTATCATATCTAGTTGTTGATTCAAAAATAATTATGTTAATAAACAACACCTTTATGTTGAGTTGATGTGTGACAAATTAATACCTCCAATACTGATTTTTATATCATAGTTTTTTTCAAGCATCTTAAGATTCAATGTACCAAAATAGTTCACTCTACCTTAGATACACAATTAGTTAATGAAGGTATTGAACTAGATCACGTATCTAAGTTGGTGGAAGGGGTCGGACTAGTCCTTTTATCTTGTAGCCTACCTTAAAAGTATTTGATGATGACAAACAAATCCATTTGTTTTGCAATATCCCATGACTCGATTACCCATTAGATTTATGGGCATCGGTCCCTCATCATTTCATTCCCTTGTTTCCCTCCTCTTTAATTATATTTTTCTTCCACATCATTTTCCCTATTTCCTTCTTCTCCCATATATAATACAACAATTGTACATTTTGTTAAGGCTTACTCTTCTTATATCATCTAATACCCTCACTCCATAGCCTTAGTAATCTTATTTACGGCCAAATAGAAGAGAGAGGAGGACCTATTGAGGTGATAGTGGGTATCCTTCCTGAGTTGAATAAGACTAGCCCTTTGATGCTTGGGACTTTACATCATTTTGGGGTGCTATATTTTGTTATAAAATTTTGGTGTCATTGTCGGGGAGAAATTCCATTTTCCTAGATACATTCTTTGATGAGGGTTTTGTTTTGAAGATATTTTTATCATCTTGGTGACTCCACATTTGATGGCTTGCTGATTTTGGAGCTGAGGAGAACAAACAAACTCTTAATGAACTCACCTTGGCGACTCCACATTTCATATTTTGTATGAGGTATTATGGTTTGCATGTCTTTTTAGATTTCAACATTTTGAAATTTTGAATTAATGTCTCCATCCAAAGGGAAGTTTTGAGAATATTTTATTACTGTAATGTCCCTTTCCAAATAATAGTTATAGGAAATCAACGTAATAGCCTAAGTGATTCTCGTGGGTTATAGTCAGTAGAGGAAAAGGGAATTAATTAACTATTTAATGTTATCGGAGCAGGAAAGTAATATTTTTAAAAGGTGACATTGAGTAATTAGGTAAAAAGGTGTTTTAAGTGACTTTGAGTTAGTAAAGTCACTTTAATTTATTAAAAGGGTAAAAGGGTCAGAAAAGGGTCAACGAGGAAATAAAAGGAGAATGAGGGCACCCTCTCTCATTATATATTTGTTATTTTCTAAAATGAAATTGAGAGAGCTCTTGTGGATTTGGCTCTTGGGATGAAAAATCATAGAGGAGTTTGGGATTGGGTTTAGTGTTGAAACTATCCACCCTAGTCGATCGTAGAGGAGGGATCATTTAGATTTCTTCATTGTGCTTCAATGTGGCTGAGTATTTCATCTTTGGCAGATAAGTTTTCATTCATAGAGGTTGATTTTGCTTTAAGGAGGCGAGTAGGGTTCTATGGTTGCGCTTTCTTGTGTTGGTGGCCAAGTTTCTTATCAAAGAGGGTCAAATTTATCACTGTGGGAAAGTTAATTTATTGTTGGGCCAATATGAGTGTTGTAGGAGCCACTTTTATGTGTGGGAGGTCAAATCCTTGTTGTAGCGTCGATTTTTGAGTGGCTAGGGTTGAGCTCTTAATGAGGAGGGTCAATCTCTCTTTATTGGGACGAGTTAAGGTTGTGGGAAGACCGAGATCCATTATTGGGAAGTTTGTAGATATGATAGGGCCGATTTATACTGAGTGGGACCTTTTACTACCTAATGTGTGACAAACATCTCTTGATGGGTCGTGTTTTGTACTTTTGTGGCTAAGTTGACCGTTGGAGATAGAGTCATCTCTATGGGTCAAGTTATTCCCAGATTGGATCAAGTTCCCTATCATAGGATCAAGTTGTTATATTATTCATTTTATTGTTGCCTACAAACTACATCTACATGCATGTATATATTTGTATAATAGTTGCACATTTTATCCATTTACAGACAACTCTTTATTTAATAAACAAGTCAAAATTGTCTTCATTTTTTTTTTGTTATAGTATCTTGATAGCGACAAGTTGTGCTACTCCAATCATATAATATCAATACAACAATTGTTTTGGGTGTTCTTTTTGTGTATCAACAATATGTTGTTAGCAAACAAGCCATAAATTGCTAGTCTATGATAAAAGTTTCTTTCACTCAAATTGTTTGATAAAATGTCCACACCAACAAATTGAGCCTAAATTGGAAAAAACTAGTAAGAGATACTACACTTGTCCCCTTTGGATTTTTTATGAATTCATGGATCTCCACATCATCTTTATCCTTGGATTTTGATTCATCGTGTTTTAATATTTTGGGGACAACCACATTTGGCTTATATGCATCTTTCATCATTCATGAAGTTTATTGTAGAAAGTAATATTGTCCATGAAGATATTTTGATGAGAGCGTTTGCATTGTATTTGAATGGAAATAATGCATGGGAGTGGTATTGTGATTTCATTCCTAAATATATAAAGTCATTTGCATATCTTGTTCAGAAATGTTAGAACTATTAGATGTGTGGATATGGTAATTAGGAGCATGAAACAAATTTATATGAGCCATATTTGTGGGTTAATATTTACGCTAAAATAGAAGGGAAGGTTGGTTTGATGAGTGTCCATGAGAAGAACCCTTCAAGTTCTCTTGTTGATATTAATATGATATTTGATACTTAAACTTGGTAAAATATATTAGAAATAAATTTGCACATTTTAAGGATAAATTGCAACCTTATTCTCCATCCCATGAGCCACTTTTAATTATATTTCAAAAATGGGTAATGTATTTCTTGAAGAACATATTGCATCCCCACATGTAGAATACATTGGTCATGAAGTATCCACTTCATTCTCCCATGAAGACAAGGGTAGTGTAACTTGTAATTCTTTTCAAAATTCAAATTTTGATGATGTAATGGTGAATTTGGAGAGTGTTTTTTTTTAAGAGAAGCCCGTGTATGATGATGAAATGTTTTTTTTGTTTGCTAATGTATCCATGACTTATGGGATTAGCTTGTGGTCTAAGAAACCGTGACTCAAGGGAATCTAATCCATCAAAATCATGAGGGGATGGCACCCATCCTGGGCCACACCAAATCTTAGCATGGATGGAATTTAGGTATCTCCTCTCGACTACCACAGAGTTTCGAACCTAGGTCACCATACAAAACGAGGCCCCTCGAAACCAATCACTCTAGTGGGATTTGATTTATAATGATGAAATGTTAGATGTATTCATTTGATGAGAATGTAGGCAACCAAGATTTTGAAGTTAGTAATGAAAATTTCCATCTTGATAGCCATAGTTTGGGGATGGATTATTGGACATTCTTTGGGTATCCCTTCTATTCCATTGATAGGGATAATTATAGGTAGGAAAATTTTGATTATGTGCCCCTTGGATGGCCATGTTTATGTTGATTAAGGTTGGTTTTCATTGATGTCAACCCTTGAAGAAAGTCTGGTAGCACAAAGGTTTGGGTAATGGACCCAAGTTTGTTTGATGTAAAGATGACTCATTATTGTCTTTTCATGGTTGATAATAAGTACAAATGGATGAACTCCAAATTGGTCCCCTTATGGTGAAATCCCTCACGGGAAGATGCTTTGCGGATTGAGTTATCGTAGAAGTATGGTTAGAGAACCCATGCTTATTTGTGGAATAATGAGATGAAGGTCAGTGAATTTTTCAGTGAAACTATCCTAGATGGATAGTTCTTTTCATGCCATTTCCGGTGGTATGTGGAACGTCACATAACTCCTCACGGTTAGAGAGTTATGGCCATGAGAAGTTGGATAACCCAGGTTTGGGTAATGGACCCAAGTTTGTTTGATGGATAATTGTATGAGTTTTGATATATATGTAGGTAATACTATTCTATATGGATAGTACATGTCATTCCATTTATGTTAGTATGTGGAACGTCGCATAACTCCTCACGGTTTGAGAGTTATGGCCTTACGAAGTTGGAGGACCCTCATATGTCATCTAGAAGCCCCAAAATGTCAAAGTAGTCAAAGTGGTTTAAGAGATTTTAGAAGGTAAATATTAAAGTGAAGTGATGAGTGTACTATAATTCAAAGTGAATACAAAATAAATTATTTAAATAATAAATTTAATGGAGAAATTAGAAGTGGGTTAACCCTAAAATAAGGAAAGTGGGCAAAGTGACCTAGAAGATGTTTTTAAGGAATCTACTTGGAGAGTATAAATAAGAGGCAAGACTCTCTCATTTCATATCACACTTGAGCATATTGAATATCTATAGGTGTATGAGGTAATCGAAGGATATCTAAGTTGAATTTCTGAGGGAAGGTGAAGAAAAGAAGGCTGGAATTCAAGGAAGGATAAATTATTTTGATGATGCTTTCTAAGGTATGTTATTTACAGGTCATCTCACCATTTTCGCAATAAAAAAATTTCTAGAATGATTCAGACCTTGAAATTTCTATTACATTGAGGAAACATATCCAAGTATCTGTGGTAAAAAATTCATCTTGTTTTTCATTTCATTTTTCGAGTTACACTCCGTGGAAAATAGGGTTTGTGGCTAGTCCTGAAACTAGTCTAAAACAGGTGTTTCGGGTAAAAATGTCATAACATTTTCATAACAAATCCAAATTACGTAATACCAAATGTGTTGGTTATAGTATAGTCTGCAGTATGTTTTGTAACATTTTCCGATTGATTCAACAAATATTCTGTGCGGTTCACGCTCTACAAGGTCGCTCTCTAGAATAAGCCGGAATTCAGCAAGGTATGTCATTTTTGCTATAACTCCTTTTCTGAGAGGTTCCAAGTAGTGAAACCTAGAGGAATTGCATAAAACACACTGAAGAAAATTGTGTATTAGTTTTAGATCTTTATTCATTACAAGTACATAGTTATGATTATTTCAAGTTAGGGTTGTTGACTAATCCAAAACTGGTCATGTGAGACTAAATAAAAGTTTGATGAAAATGCTAGTCTCTTGTTGTTAAAATTAAGGAAGGTTTGCAAGTATGTGATCATATACACCAGGTATATTAAAGAGTTACAAAACATATTTGGATGATGAAATTAATGAGGGATTTTGGTTGAGGTACATGTTGGGTACATGGTTGAGACAAGTAGTTGATGAGTTGGCACATACATGAGGTGTATAGTTGATGATGTTGGTACATATTGATGAGTCATAGTTGATGAGTAGTTGACACATGATTGGTACACACTTGTTACATGGTTGGATGCACTTGTTTATGGTACAGGTTGATTGCAGGTTGTTTGGTACAGGTTGGTGCATGGGTGATGCACTTGTTTATGGTGCAGGTTGATTACAAGTTAAAGTACAGGTTGATGCATGGTTCAGGTTTATTGGTACAAGTTTACATCGGTATATCTCACAGTGATAGTGTGACAGTGGTTCCATCATTCTACTTCTACTTCAAGGCGGTTTTACGAGGCAAGGACAAGTGGTTGTAGCCACCTTCCGGTTGTAGTCGGAGAACATAGGGGGTTGTAGCCTCCCTCTGGTTGTAGCCAGAGAATTGGGGAGTTAGAGCTTCCCTCATGTTGTAGCCTGAGAAACTAGGGGGTTGGAGCCTCCTTCCAGTTGCAGCTGGAAAACAAAGGAAGTTGGTCCTTCCAATGAATGTAATTCTTTAAGATTGTTATCACATAAAGTTGTCAAGGCCCATAGGCATGTGTCAATTCACCTGAGTCTGTATCCTTGACCCATTTTTCTCTTTATTGTTGACCATGTCCTTATTTTTCCCCTTTGTAGCAGGCAAAGCCACTTTTTGTTCGCCCTTTCTATCTTGAGCACTCACTCCCTCGACCTCTCTCATTTATCCTTATGTTTTCCCAAGCCTCAACCGATCGTCCAAATCTTCAATTTCGCAGGTCAGAGCCTGCGAAAGCGGTCTAATATGGACTTGCATCAAGTGAGGGAGAAACTCCAGTTTTCATCAATGAAAAGCAAGTGCGGGAATCAAGAGTTCGAATGTTGATTAAAGTTGCTTAGCTTAAGTTGCGAAATCCCAATTCGTGAAAAGGAAGATCTAGACCATCCAATCATAAGGGGCCACAGACCATCGATTTGACATTGGCATTTTTCAAAGGATTGAAAATCGAGATTTCGGGGTTCTTGTCATAAAGGTTCATCCATAACCCAAAGTCTCGAAACCCGAAAGGTGGAATGGGTCAATCTAAGTCATTCAAATCAAAGGGACGCATGGTGCAAGATTAGTGTTTCGTCATTTCGTGGGATGGAGTAGTCAAAGGGTTGAGTCATAGCGACTCGCAAAATGAGAAGTCGTGAAATAATCAGGGCCATCCATTCCAGCGGGACACGTGGTGCTAGATCCAGGGCGTCTCAATTTCGTGACTCAGAAGTTTGAGCATGGAGCACAGCGTGAGCTCGTGAAACATGAAATTTTGACGCACCTAAGGATTAGGCCCACGCTCACAGCATACAGTCATATGGAAGGTGGGGCCAAAGAAAGGTAAGCACCTAATCGAGCGATGAGTGGCCGAAGATGTTTGAGGAGATGATCGTGGTCGTCCATTCCGAAGCAAGCCCGATCGTTGATCCAAAGGGGCCATTTCGCGACTTCGAGCATCGAGATATTGGAAGTCACAGGAAGTGAAAGCTCCCAAAATACGAAGTCCCGAAATTTCATTGGGATAAGCATGAGGTCCTGGTTCGTGGTCATGTGGGGCGATGAAAGGGAGTTTCACAAATGATCAAAGCGCCCGAGTCAATCACAGAGAAGGAGTTGTGTGGCCTCGAGGCGCCAAAATTGATTCAAAGGGATTATGAGCCCACCTGGAACTTTCAGGGGTGTCAGGTCTCATCCTGATCCCAATGAAAGTAGTTAATGAAGTTGGGCAGGGTGGTTGAAACCTCATTCCATCACATAAATGGAAAGCATGGAAAATTTGGCCGTGAAGGGTAGACTGTCAGCCGAAATTTCCCTGCCATGAATTTTCTTATGAAGCCCATACTGATCTGATCTTGCTTCTGACAAAAGAATGACAGTGCAGTCTGACAGAAGAAGTTGCAGACGCCAAGTTTTGAATGTAGTGACTAGAGTGCATTTCTGAAGGGAGCAGGTTGCTTTGAGTATAAATACTCAGTTTTGATATTTTGTTAGGGTCGATGGTAGAGCTAGGCTCCTGATTGTAAAGTTTTAATGAAGCATCTGGTTCTCTGGTTATGGGTTGCCATTTAAGACTTCTTGTTTAATGACAATCATCTTTCTTATTATCTCTTTTCCTTATGATATTGGAGACTCGAGCATGGGTGATCCAGTTGAGTTTTTGTGACTGTATTGTAATGTATGTTTTATTGCAATATTGTTATGACGTTTTCAATTTCTTGAAGTTTTGGGTTCAAGAAGGTCTTCTATTCGAAGATTTTCCTCCTTAGGATATTGGAAGACCGTACATCCATATCAGACCTCTTCACTCTTCTTAAGTTCTTCCCCCTACTTACCACTATACCAAACTTACTAACCGAAGTTAGATCAAGAACTCACTTACTCATGCATTGCCTAGGCCGGATTCATGAGTTAGAGCAATATTTTCTTGAATCTGTACCCATTTGACCACCCTTAAATTATTCTTTGTTACATAAAAATTGATGGGTACTGGGCTTACCTCTGTTGCAATCCAGGGGTGACTTCTAGTGCTAACATTTCTGGCACCGCTGTCGGGGACGAAATTGAAGATTTTCCCTAGGATTGAACGACAAAGCTTACTAGTTCTGAAGGTGCATCAGAACTTAGTACGTCAAAGATTGCAACTCTACACCTGGCGACTCCATTGTGGTGACTCCATTGATGTGAATCCACTGGCGACTCCACTGTTTCAACTGTGTCTTCTGGAGGTAGACACACAAGGTCTACTCCACATATGCCTTTAGCAACACCTGAAGTTGACCCAGAGAAAATTGTCAGAAAGGGAAAGGCCCCTCGAGAAGGTGCTTCTACTGATGAACCAGGTATTTCTGATGATTTTCATTATCCTCTAGTAGAAACTCTGATATCTTCTTCTCATCTTCCTATTATACCATCTGTCGGATTTTCCCGAAGTTTGAAGTTTGGGAGTGTTCTTGTTGAGTTTTCTCCTCCTAGTCTGGCATTGGAGGGAGAAATCTTTGTCACTCCTATCTCCCCTGAAGTTGTATCGTGGTTTAAATCCATATCCTCAGAAGACTTTCCTACCCAGGGATTCACCACCCCTCCTCCTATTGTTTTTGTTATAGAGTGTAAATCCTTTGTTCCCTCTAGCCCTGTAACCTTTTTCTCCAAATCCTCCACTATTTCCTTTTCCTCCTAGAAGCTCAATTCTAGTCTCCCATGTTCGAATCCCATCCCCTCCTAGTTCTCCTCCACCTATTATCCCTATGGAAGGTGCTAATCGTCCTAGAAATAGAATTGATGCCATAGTGGCTGCTAGATATGCCCCCCTGGTCTTACCTCAGCCAATGAATGCTCTCCCTGTTGGATATTACCTAAAATGCATGCCTAAGTTCACTGGAAAAGAGGACATAACTGTTGAGGAGCACCTTGTTGCCTTCTTCAATTATGTGGACAATCTGAATATTGAGAACGAGGATGTCTGGATGAAAGTCTTTGTCCAGAGCCTTGATGGTGAGGTTAGGAAATGGTTTAGGGGATTGACCCCTGGATCTATTGCTAGGACTGAAGCTTCAGATGATGTTTTCTTGAGGCAATGGGGGGGTAAAAAGGATTTTATGTATTATATCACAAAGTTTGGGTCCCTAAAGAGAAAGGAGGGAAAATATGTCTCCGATTTCTCCAAAATATTCAATAAAATGTACAATAAAATCCCTGTTGAGATAAATCCTACAGAAGTCTCTACCAAAATCACTTATGCTAGTGCTTTTGACCCTGATTTATGCCTCATGTTAAGAGAAAGAAGAGCTACCTCCATGGAAAATATGCAAGATGCAGCCCTGGAAGTAGAATCCAATGTGTTAGGAGTTAACAGACTTAGAAATAAAGCTAACAGAGATAGAAGTTGGGGAAGATCTGAGGCCTCAACCTATGGTTCTTCTGCATCTCACCCTCAAGTAGATGAATTGACCAAGATGGTGAAGTCCCTATCTGCAGAAATGGAGAAGATGAAATTCGAAGGGAAGCAAGGTTACAAGAATGTCCAAAATGTTGATAACATAGCCAACTTCAGAAGACCAAACAATGCCCCTAAAATACTCCTAAGAGAGCCCAGAAACAGAGATAGGGATGATCAGAAAATCCAAACCCATCTCCAAAATAACCTTGTTGTTGATGAAGAAAGCGAGGAAGAAGAGGTTGATCCTAAAATCCATTGTCTTGGAGACACCTCCCCATTTCCCCATTTGACTCAATCTGCATATGAGGAATCTCTCATGAACAGTCAAATAAATGATCTAAGTAAAGGTGAGAAGGCTAGCAGTAGTCCCAATAAATACAATCTCAGGTCTAAGAAGAAAGAAAGGAAGTCTAACATCCCTTAACAATCTTCAAGAGTAGAGAAGCCTGCCAAAGATGCAGCAAACAAAAACAAAGAAAAGAAAGCTCATAACCCCTCACCGATACCCAAAGACCCTGTCCCAAAAGTGAGAGAAACTTTGAAGCCCCCCTCCTCTTTCAACTTTGAGCATGAAATTCATAAAATCAGAATCCTCGTACCCCTTTCAGAGTTGGTCAAGCATGAATATTTCAAAAGAATCCTCTCTAAACTGTTGTTGCTTGAACCCCCAAATCATCCCATAGACTCAATCAACCTGCAAGATGAAAAGCCAGCAGTCATCCTAGGTCCTATGATAGAAGATAGAGATGATTCATCCCCTCCCTTATATACATCCCTGAATATGCATGATAAGGTGTTGCATAATTGTCTGATGGATTCAAGGGCGTCTCATAATCTCATGCCCAAAATTGTCATGGAAGAACTAGGACTAGATATCACGAAAGCATACCATGACTTGTATTCCTTTGACTCTAGGAAAGTACAGTGTCTTGGGGTCATCAAAGATATTGTTGTGACCTTGTTTCAACTGCCCATGAAAAGTGTGGTCATGGACATTGTGGTAGTTGATGTTCCCCCAAAGTTTGACATGTTGTTGTCAAGATCATGGATAAAAAGACTTGGGGGAACATTGCAGATGAACCTCACATATGCTACCATTCTGATGTTTGGGGGGGAGCATAGGAGACTGTACAAGGAAGCCCAGTTGGCCTACATTGTTAGGGAAGAAAACCCCATCGATCATCCTATCTTTTCCCATGACACTGATTTGGGGTCTAGTTTGTTATAGCTCACTGATACTCCCGAAGCTCCTCTCGAAATCAGAAAGCAACCCATTTCCTTTTGCGAAATACCTCCCCCAACTACTTCTGTGTGGAATATGTTCTTCGACGGGGCCTCTTATAGAGAAGGTGTTGGTGTCGGAGTAGTTTTTGTGTCACCTTGTCAAGAGGCCATACCTTTGTCCTATAAACTAGAATTTGAAGCTACCAACAACGTGGCAGAGTATGAGGCTCTTGTTTTGGGTTTAAGGGTTGTGAAAGATATGGGGATTAAAGAGCTTGCAGTATTGGGAGATGTTGAACTAATAGTTAATCAGGTCAAAAATATTTATCAATCCAAACACCCTCGGCTCAGAAGTTACAGGAATGAGGTGTGGGACCTAATTGACAATTTCTTCTTAGCTTTCAGTATTTCATTTATTCCAAGAGAGGAAAATACTTTGGTTGATTCTTTGGTCGTCTTAGCGAGCCAGTTCAATATCCCATTGCCACCCAATCTCAGGTATGATGTTGATATTAGATATAGTCCCTTTGTACCTAACAATATCAGGCATTGGAAGGTGTTAGAGGATGATCTCAAAATCAGAAGATTTCTTGAGTTGGTTGATGAATTCTCTACATTACATATTGATCAGGATCATGATGCCGAAGGTGATCCTCCCCCCGAATTATTTTTGAATAAAATTGTTAATCACCATATTCTTCAGCTACCTAGCAATCACATTCTAAAGGGGCTAGTTCCACTAGAAAGATTGTTCAACGAGAACGATGTGGCTATAAAGTTTAAGTGTCCAACTGAGGATGTTGATGTAGCCAAGTGCAATATTGGTAAGAAGGAGGATCCAAAGCTCATCAAGTTATCAAGCAGCCTATCAAGGGAGAAGAGAGTTGAGTATGTTGATCTATTAAAATAATTTGTTGATGTGTTTGCCTGGACCTATGAAGACCTCAGGACATACGACACATCCGTCATTGAGCATAAGATCCCATTAAGAGAGGAGGCCAAACCATTTAGGCATAAATTGAGATCAATAAATCTTATGTTGCTGCCTATTATGGAAAGGGAGGTAAAGAAGTTGTTGGACGCCCAAATCATTGTCCCTTTGAGATATTCTGAGTGGGTAGCCAACCTCGTCCCAGTGATAAAGAAGAGTGGAGAAATCAGACTCTGTGTCGATTTCAGAAATCTGAACAGGAGCGCTAAGAAGGACAATTACCCGTTGCCTAATATGGAACACATATTGCAGAGGGTGACTGGTGCATCTAGGATTTCCATGATTGATGGCTTTTCTGGCTACAATCAGATCTATGTCCTATCTGAAGATAGAGAAAAGACAGCCTTCACCACTCCTTGGGGCACATTCATGTATGCCAAAATGCCCTTTGGATTGATGAACGTGGGAGCAACCTTCAAGTGAGCCATGGACATCGCCTTCGTTGGAGAAAGAGATAAATTCATGGTCATTTATCTAGATGACATAACAGTTTTCTCTAAATCTGATAAAGAACATTGTCAACATTTGAGGAAGGTCTTCTCGAAATGCATAAGATTTGGTCTCTCCCTAAATCCCAAGAAATCCTTATTTTCCATGAAGGAAGTAAAATTGTTGGGACACAATATGTCAGCTGAAGGGGTTAGGATTGATTCAACCATGGTAGAATTTATTCAAGCATTATCATTTCCAATATCTAAAAATGAAGTTCAGTCCTTCCTAGGCAAAATCAATTTTCCTTTATTTCAATTTTTTTTGAATTGGTGAAGCATATCACAACCATGCTCAGAAAGGGGAACGAAGTAAGATGGACTATTGAGTCCAGAGGATCCTTCAACCAAATCAAGAGGGAACTGACTGAGGCACCTATGCTTATCAGTCCTGATTATTACAAAGATTTTATGATCTTTTCCTTTTCTTCTTTTGATAAAGTGGCAACGGTTTTATTGCAGAAGAATGATGCAGGGCTAGAACATCCTATTTCCTTTTTCAGCGATGCGGAGATCAAATATGACATCATGGAGAAGTAGGCCTATGCCTTAGTGAAATCTCTTAAATCTTTCAGAGTCTATGTGTTTCATTCGAAGATCATCGCATATGTTCCTTCGGCTTCTGTGAAGGACATTCTCATTCAACCTGACATAGATGGGAGAAGGAGCAAGTGGATTTCCAAAATCCTCGAATTTGACCTGGAAATAAAACCCACCAAACTAGTTAAAGGCCAAGGTTTAGCCAAGTTGTTGGCTAAATCTAATTGTAAATCTTTGGGGGTTAACTTCTTTGACGCTTGCTCATAAAATCAACAGGGTGAAGTGGCCGATAGAGGCCCTCAGGGAAGCCCTCCATTAGCAGAATGCGCTTAGTACGAATATGTTATATTTTTTCTGCAGGAGTTGTGACCTCCATATGGTATAGGAAAAAGCAAGGCAAGAGCTTTAAAGTTCAAAGCAATTAGGTATTGCCTTATTGACCAGGTCTTGTATTGGAAGGACCCTCTAGGAATGCTTCTAAGATGTTTAGACCCACAGGAGGCCCAAAAGATTATATTTAATTTCCATGACAACCTATGTGGGGGACATCACTTCTAGAAAACCACGACCTACAAAATTCTCAAGGATGGGTACTACTGGCCTACACTATTCACCGACATTTGTGCAAAAATCAGGGCTTGTATCAAAATTCATAAATTCTCTGGAAAGCAACAGCTCAAGTCTTTGTCGTTGAAGCCGATGGTCACCTCAGGGCCTTTTCAGCAGTGGGGCCTAGAATTTATCGGGGAGATTCATCCTCCTTCAAGAGGTCAGCACAGGTGGATCCTAACTGCAACAGATTTTTTTACCAAATGGATAGAAGTTATTCCCACAAGGAGTGCTTCTCACAAAGTGATCATTGGTTTTCTTGAAGATATTATAGCAAGGTTTGTTTGCCCGGACAGAATCATCACTGATAATGCTACATCCTTTAGGGCCGAAACATTGATCAAGTTTTGTGAGTCGTTCAAAATTTCATTGATCCAATCTACCCCATACTATCCCCAAGGCAATGGATTGGCAGAATCCTCTAACAAAATCCTGATAAATATCATTAAAATATTGTTAGAGAACAACAAGAAAGTGTGGGATTTGAAGCTTAAATTCACTCTATGGGCTGATAGGGTGACAACAAAGAGGTCCATGGGCATCTCTCCTTTCCAACTTGTATACGGGACTGAAGTGGTCTTCCATTCTCAGCTTGCTCTGCCTGTAGCGAAATTCTTCCAAGATTGCCAAGAAGAGCCTGATAACATGATCAGGAGAATTCATCAGCTGGTAGAAGTGCAACAAACTAGAGAGCAACTTCTAGAAAAAGCACATGAACACCAACAGAAAATCAAGAAATATTTTGACAGAAAGGCGAGAAAAGAGGATTTCCAGCTAGGAGATCTAGTACTAAAATGGGATGCACCGAAGCAGGATAAAGGCAAGCATAGAAAATTTGGGGCCTTATGGATCGGCCCCTTCAAGATTTTTGAGGCATTTACAAACAACACTTAGAGGTTGCATAATTTGGAGGATGACGAAGTTTTTGGTGGCCCTGTAAATGGGCACTTCCTGAAAAGTTTTTTGGTTTAAAGCCGCAACCGGCATCCCACCATTGTAGATACCGTTCATGTTGTTATTTCTGTTTTTATTTTTATCTTTTATGGCTAATAGACTCCATAACCCAACAGCTAAGGCATTGGAACTACTTGTTCTTGGCAGCCTGCAAGGAGCATGCCATCCCCTATGGAGCCAAATATTATCACATAAAGTTTTCAAAGCTCGTAGGCATGTGTCAATTCACCTGAGTCTGTATCCTTGCCCCATTTTTCTCTTTTACGCTGGCCATGTCCTTATTTTTCCCCTTTGTAGCCGACAGAGCCATTTTTTGTTCACCCTTTCTATCTTGAGCACTCACTCCCTCGGCCTCTCTTGTTTATCCTTAACTTTTCCCAAGCCCCAACCAATTGTCCAAATCTTCAATTTTGCAGGTTGCAGCCTGCAAAAGCGGTCTAATATGAACTTGGATCAAGTGAGGGAGCAATTCCATTTTTCACCAATGGAAAGCAAGCACGGGAATCGGGAGTTCGAATGTTGATTAAAGTTGCTCAGTGGAAGTCGCAAAATCCCCATTCGCGAAAAGGAATATATGGACCATCTGATCGTAAGGGGCCACAAGTTGTCGATTTGACATTGGCAGTTTTCGAAGGATCGTAAATCGGGAGTTCAGGGTTCTTGTCATAAAGGTCCATCCATAGCCCAAAGTCTCGAAACCTGAAAGGCAGAATGGGTCAATCTGAGCCATTTAAATCAAAGGGATGTGCGGCGCAAGATTAGCGTTTCATGGTTTCATGGGATGGAGCAGTCAAAGGGTTGAGTCATAGCGACTCGTGAAACGTGAAGTCACGAAATAATTAGGGTCATTTGTTCCAGTGGGACACAAGGTGCCAGATCTGAGGGGGTCGCGATTTCACGACACGGAAGTTTGAGCATGGAGTACAGTGTGAGCTCGTGAAACGTGAAATCACAACGTGCCTAAGGATTAGGCCCATGCTCACAACATACGGTCATATGGAAGGTGGGGCCAAAGAAAGGTAAGTGCCTAATCGAGCGATGAGAGACCAAAGATGTTCGAGGAGATGATTGTGGCCATCCATTCCTAAGCAATCCCGATCGTTGATCCAAAGGGGTCATTTCACGACTTTGAGCATTGAGATATTGGAAGTCATGGGAAGTGAAAGCTCCTGAAATGAAAAGTCCCGAAATTTCATTGGGATAAGCATGAGGTCATGGTCTGAGGTCACGTGGGGCGATGAAAGGGAGATGCGTAAAGGATCAAAGCGCCTGAGTCGGTCACAGAGAAGGAGTTCTGTGGCCTCGAGGCACCAAAATTGATTCGAAGGGATTATGAGCCCGCCTGGAACTTTCAAGGGTGTAAGGTCTCATCTTGATCCCAATGAGAGTAGTTAATGAAGTTGGGCAGGGTGGTTGAAACCTTATTCCATCACTTAAATGGAAAGCATGGAAAATCTAGCCGTGAAGGATAGACTGTCAGCCAAAAGTTCCCTGCCATGAATTTTTTTGTGAAGCCCATACCGATCTGATCTTGCGTCTGACAGAAGAATGCAAGTGCAGTCTGACAGAAGAAGTTGCAGATGCCAAGTTTTGAATGCAGTGACTAGAGCGTGTTTCTGAAGGGAGCAGGTTGCTTTGAGTATAAATACTTAGTTTTGATATTTTGTTAGGGTCGATAGTAGAGCTAGGCTCCCGATTGTAAAGTTTTAACGAAGCATCTGGTTCTCTGATTATGGGTTGCCATTTGAGACTTCTTTTTTAATGACAGTCATCTTTCTTATCATCTCTTTTTCTTATGATATTGGAGACTCGAGAATGGGTGATCCAGTCGAGTTGTTGCGGTTGTATTGTAATGTATGTTTGATTGCAATATTGTTATGACGTTTTCATTTTCTTGAAGTTTTGGGTTCAAGAAGGTCTTGTATTCGAAGATTTTCCTCCTTAGGCTGCTAGAAGACCGGACATCCATAGCATACCTCTTCACTCTCCTTAAGTTCTTCCCCCTACTCACCACTATACAAACTTACTGACCGAAGTTAGATCAAGACCTCACTTGCTCATGCATTGCCTAGGCCGGATTCCTGAGTTAGAGTGATATTTTCTTGAGTCTATGCCCATTTGACCACCCTTAAATTATTCTTTGTGACATCAAAACTGATGGTTACTGGGCTTACCTATGTCGCAATCCACGGGTGACTTCTAGTGCTAACAAATACATATAAGAAAAATCATTATGTGGTACAATGGTGTACTATGTAAGTGTATGATTGTTCATTTGTTCATTGCACATTATTGGATGATAATTCTACATTGATATAAAATTTGGATTATTTGGTTAAAAATGATTATAATTGTTTTATTACTAATTCACCCCACCCCCCTCCCCGCCCTCAATAATCTAACAATTGGTATCGGAGTGAGGTTCCTTCAGAAATCATTTTAACCACTAAAAGGTAGATCATGGAGAGCAACAACTTGTATAAAAATGGAATACCACAGTTTGATGGACAAAAGTATGTTTTTTGGAGCATAAGGATAAAGACATATGTACAGGCATAGGGATTTAAAATTTGGCAAACAATTGTAGATGGATACACAGCACCAACAATTCCACCAAAAAAATGACAAAGTAGTGAAACTCAATCAGAATAATTCCAAAGCCACAAATGCACTTTTGAATGGTCTAAGTGAAACGGTATTCACCAAACTTGCACATTGTAAATCCACTAAAGAGATTTGGGACAAGCTTCAAAATATTTATGAAGGAGATTCAAAAGTCAAAGCAGCAAAGATTCAAACTTACAGAGGTCAGTTCGAACAACTAAAGATGAATGAAGATGAGAATATTGCAGCATACTTCTTACGAGTCAATGAAACAGTGAATGCAATCATAGGATTGGGAGAAGAAATCGAAGAATCTGTAATTGTTCAAAAGGTACTAAGATCTCTTCCTATGAGATTTGACCCTGAGATATTGGCACTAAAAGAAAGATCAGATATAAACTCAATAAGCATGGACGAACTGCATGGAATCTTCACAGCATATGAAATGAGAACTGAACAAGAAAATCCATATGTAAAAGAAGAAGCCTTCAAAGCATCCAAAATATCAAAGAAAAAGGAAAATCAATAAGAACATAGCAGCAACAGTGATGTCTCAAAAGATGATGAAGAAGTGGCCAACTTTGTCAAATGACTGAACAAGGGAACCGGCGGTAGGTATAGAGGTAAGCTTCCTTTAATTTGTTTTAATTGTGATGGTATTGGTCATTTTGCTAACAAATTTCCTCATAAGAAAAAGAGAAATGATGAAGGTTACTCAAAAGGAAAACAAACATATAAAGGAAAAAGAACTACAAAGAATTTTTTCAAGAAAAGCTTATGCACCAAAGAAGACATCTCATCATCAGATGAAGATGAAGTCGGTGATACTGAGACAGGAAGAGTTCTATTCATGGAAGTAGAAGACTCTGATAAAGAAGACTCCGAAGAAGAATATGAAGAAGCTGAAGAAGAATATAAAGAAGTCAAAGAAGAAATTGAAGAGGCGGAATTTGAATACCGATAAGAATTGATGTGTGCCATAGAAGTTATCAGAAGAGAAAAGAAGAAAAACAAGAAACTACAAGCGGAACTAGAAAAGAAAGAAGATACTCAAGAACTAGAACAAATTATCACAAATTTGAAGGTTCAAATAGAAGAAGATAAAAGAATTGAAGAAGCACTCAAAGAACAGCTAGAAGAAAAGGACAGGAACATTGGAAATTTGGAAGCAGAGATTGTCACATTAAGAAAGGATATTCAAAAGACAAATATGCAGAATAGCTCAAAATTTTTGGATGACATTATCAACAGTCACAAATCTCATCTTGACAAGTCCAGACTTGGATACAATCAAACAGAAAATGGATCAAGCTCCAAAACAACAGAGCAAGAAACATATCCAAAAAGCTATGCAAAAACAATCGAAGGGGACAGGAAGATTACAGGGACACTCCTCCACCGAGAAGATTCAGATTTCAGAATCAACAATAGACAGATAGGCCTCAAGAAGAAGAAGGATTCATAACAGCACCTCCTTTCAGAAGATCTTCAACTCCTAGGTATCAAACTATATTTTTTGGTTTATGTTATGCATGTAATAATTTTGGACATAAAGTTGTGAATTGCAGAGCTAACAACAGCAACATAAACAACTTTGAAATTCATACACAAAAGTGTTATCCAAGAATGCCTAATGAAACACAGAGAAGAAGTTACAATAGGTTTGAATATTTGAGCACTGAAGTGGAATGTTACAAATGTAACAACTTTGGACACATGGCCAAAGATTGCAGAATGGCAGTCCCTCCTAGAGAACCGCAACAGAATAACAACAGTCACGGACAGGAATTTCAGAAAAGGACATGGATAAGAAAGCAAAATCAGTATAGCAATGAATAATGCACACTCACTTTACAAGCTAAGAAGAAGAAACGTGGTTGGTATGTTGACAGTGGTTGTTCAAAACACATGACAGGTGATAGGGACAGGTTTCTTACATTAAGAAAGGAAAGAGATGGATCAGTCTCCTTCGGAAATGGTGATTCAAATAAAATCAATGGAAAAGACACAATCAGAATTGGGGACAAGAATACAAAGGCATAAAATGTTCTACTAGTAGAAGATATGAAACATGATCTTCTAAGTGAGAGTCAAATTTGTGAACAAGGTCATAAATTTACTTTCGATTCACAAAAGTGCGAGATAATAAAAGCAGGTTCAGGAAATTTGATTGCTATAGTTGCAATAAATTCAAGCAACATATATGTGTTAAGTGAAATTGGAAATGAAAAGTGTTGTCTAGGAAAGGAAGATGAAACATGGCTATGGCATAGAAGAATGGGTCACATACATTTTGATAACCTTGTCAAATTCATAAAAATAGAAGCAGTCAGAGAAATGCCCCAGATGACGAAACCAACCAACACTTTATGCAAGCATTGTCAACAAGGAAAGCAAACAAAGACTAGGTTCAAATCAAAGGAATATTCAACGACAAGACCACTGGAAATTGTGCACACTGATCTAATTGGACCAACTAAAACAAAGGGTTTAAAAGGTGAGAAATACTTTATGTTATTGGTTGATGATTATACAAGAATGACTGCAATTTTCTTTCTCAAGAATAAGTCAAAAGATTTTGAAAACTTTAAAATCTACAAGGAAATGGTTTAAAATGAAATGGATTCAAAAATCAAATGCTTGAGATCCGATAATGGAGGAGAGTTCACTTCAAATGAATTTATGGACTACTGCAGTAGTTATGGAATAAAAAGGCAATTCTCTGTTGCTAGGACACCTTAACAGAATGAAGTTGTTGAAAGAAAGAATAGAATAGTACAGGAAATGGCTCGAACAATGCTAATGGATTCCAAATTGATAGATATATTTTGGACACATGCAATGCATACAGCAGTTCACATTCAAACCAGAGTAATGCTCAGAAACAACACTGACAAAACTCCCTATAAGCTATGGAAAGGAAGACCAGCAAATGTGAAGCACTTCAGATTTTTTGGAAGAAAATGTTACATCAAAAGAGAAGATGGAAGAATGGGAAAGTTTGACTCTCGTGTGGACAAAGGAGTACTTAGTGGTTACTCAAGTACAAGGAAAGCATACAAGTGTTACAATCTGATATTGAACAAAGTTGTGGAAAGCATCAACGTAACAATTGATGAAACAGGTAGACCAGAATCAAAGAAAGAAGAAAATGAATCCATGGAACAGTCTTTCGAAGAAGAAGCAGAAAATGAAAAAGAAGTAGAAGAGGAAGATGAAGAGAATCCAACAAAAACAGAAGAGAAAGTTAAACAAGTGCCTCAAAACACACCTAGCAGACGAGTACAGAAGAATCATCCTTCAGATCAGATTATCAGAAACAAAGATGTAGGAGTTGAGACTAGAAGAAGAATCTGTTCACTAGAACAAACACACCTAGCACTCTTATCTACAATTGAACCAAACTGTTTTGAATAATCCAGCAAGGATGAATTTTGGAATAAGGCCATCGATGAAGAATTGGATCAAATAGAGAAAAATGACACTTGGGAATTGGTTCCAAGACCAAAGAATAAGAATGTGATCGGCACAAAATGGGTTTTCAGGAATAAATTGAATGA
>ML798077.1:384062-421955 GCA_009831015.1 Picea engelmannii
AAATAGAGAAAAATGACACTTGGGAATTGGTTCCAAGACCAAAGAATAAGAATGTGATCGGCACAAAATGGGTTTTCAGGAATAAATTGAATGAATATGGACAGGTTACAAGGAACAAAGCTAGATTGGTATGTAAATGATATACATAGATTGAAGGAATCGACTTTGAAGAGACATTTTCCCCAATTTCCAGAATGGAAGCAATCAATTTTTTTTTAGCTTATGCATGCTCCAAAAATATTAAAGTGTATCAGATGGACGTAAAATCAGTTTTTCTGAATGGGGAACTTGAAGAAGAATTCTACATTGAACAACCAGAAGGATGTCAGCTGTCAGAGAATGCAGATTATGTGTGTAAATTAAATAAGGCCTTGTATGGTCTAAAACAGGCTCCTAGAGAATGGTAATCTAGACTGGATAAGTATCTACAGCAGGCAAGGTTCAGAAAAGGAAGTGCAGACAACAACCTCTACATCAAGTCAAGGTAATATTTTATTAATTGAATTTTATGTTGATGATATTATTTTTGGTAGTGATGATGACAGGTTAAGCCAGAAATTTGCAAACGATATGCGGAATGAATTTGAAATGTCGTTACTTGGAGAACTATCCTTCTTTTTGGGGCTTCAAATACGTCAAAGCAACCAAGGAATTTTTATTTCTCAAACCAAGTATATCAGAGAAATGATAAAGAGTTTGGAATGGAAGATTGCAAACCAGTTATCACTCCCATGCAAACCAATTGCAAGTTGAGCAAATATGATGATTCAAAGTCCACAGATCAAAGACAATACATGTCAATGATTGGTATCCTACTATATGTGACAGCATCCAGACCATATGTAATGTAGGCAGTTGGACAGGTAGCATGATTTCAAGAATCACCAAAGGAATCACATGTATTAGCAGTGAAGAGGATTTTCAGATATCTCAAAGGAACGAAAGAGTTTGGATTATGGTATCCAAAAGGAAAGGATCTATCACTTATTGCCTACACAGATGCAGATTGGGTAGGTTGTATTGATGACCAACAAAGCACCAGTGGAGAAGCGTTCTACTTGGGTGAGTGTTTAGTATCATGGCTAAGAAAGAAACAATCATCAATATCTTTATCTATAGTCGAGGCAGAGTATATTGCAGCAGCATCATGTTGTACACAAGTTCTTTGGATGAAACAAACTCTAACAAATATACAGGTTGAGTATGATGAGCCCATTCCAATCTATTGTGATAATAAAAGCACCATCAGTATCTCAAAGAATTATGTGATGCACTCCAAGCCGAAGCACATTCCAATCAAGTATCACTTTCTAAGGGAGCTGCAGGTTGCAGAAAAAAACATCAGAGTTGAGTATGTGGGCACAAAAGAATAAGTGGTAGACATCTTTACAAAACCACTTCCACGAGAAGCCTTTGAGTATTTTCACCAGAGACTCAGAGTTATTTCTACTCCAAAAGGAATTCTTTTGAATGCTTATCTTATATTTCTTATATGTACACAAGGAAGCACCATAAAAAGGACAATTCAGTCAGGGGGAGAAGCCCCGGATGGAAAGATACATTTTCCATTGATGACAAAGGGGGATAGATTCATCAGATGTAGAGGATAGAGGCATGGTTCCAGGGGGAGAAATGGTCACAAAGATGTAGAGGGCAGAGGCATGTTTTTAGGGGGAGCACGATTGATATGAATTCAGTATTGCATGACATAATTTTAGTTTTTCATCAAAGTGTTTCCATCAATGCCAAAGGGGGAGATTGTTGATTAAGTTTGGTTATCATTAATGTCAACCGTTGAAGAAAGATCGGTAGCACAAAGGTTTGGGTAATGGACCCAATTTTGTTTGATGTAAAGATGACTCATTTTTTTTTGTCATAGTTGATAATAAGTACAAATGGATGAACTCCAAAGTGGTCTCCTTATGGTGAAAGCCTTCACGGGAAGATGCTTTGTGGATTGAGTTATCCTATAAGTATGGTTAGATAACCCATGATTATTTGTGGAATGATGAGATGAAGGTCAGTGAATTTTTTAGTGAAACTATCCTAGATGGATAGTTATTTTCATTCCATTCCCAGTGGTATGTGGAACGTCACATAAATCCTCACGGTTAGAGAGTTATGGCCATGAGAAGTTGGAGAACCCAGGTTTGGGTAATGGACCCAAGTTTGTTTGATGGAAAATGGTATGAGTTTTGATATATTTGTAGGTAATACTATTCTATATGGATAGTACATTTCATTCCATTTTTGGTGGTATGTAGAGCGTAACTCCTCACGGTTTGAGAGTTATGGCCTTACGAAGTTGGAGGACCCTCATATGTCATCTAGAAGCCCCAAAACGTCAAAGTAGTCAAAGTGGTTTAAGAGATTTTAGAAGGTAAATAATTAAGTGAAGTGATGAGTGTACTATAATTCAAAGTGAATACAAAATAAATTATTTAAATAATAAATTTAATGGTTAACTCTTGGTCCATATTGTGTCTCGAGACGGAATTAAAATTGATCCTAGCAGGGTTGAAGCTATAGACACTATAAATATTCCTAGAAATGTAAAAGAAATTCAGTCATTCTTAGGAAAAATAATTTTTTTGAGGAGATTTATCCCAAACTTTGCTGAAATTGTGAAATTGATCACAGATATGCTAAAGAAGAACAAAGAAGTGAAATGGACAACAGAAGCCAAAGCATTGTTTGCACGCATCAAGAAGGTTATAAGCGAGGCACCTGTACTGGCAAGCCCTGATTATCTAAAGGATTTTCTTATTTTCTCGTTCGCCTCCGAACATACACTTGCCGCGGTACTCCTCTAGAAAAATGAAGAAGGTTTCGAGCAACCGATAGCCTTTTTTAGCAAAAGTCTCAGAGACGCTGAACTCAGATATGATATAATGGAAAAACAAGCATATGCTATGGTGAAGGCATTAAAGGCTTTCAGAACTTACGTGTTGTATTCCAAGGTAATCGCGTACGTACCCACCAGCTCCGTAAAAGACATTTTGGTTTAGTCCGACAGTGATGGAAAAAGGGGACGGTGGCTCGCTAAAATTCAAGAATTTGATCTGGATATAAAACCGATGAGACTACTGAAGGGTCAAGGCTTGGCTAAGATCTTAGTTGAATCAAATTTCAGGGCCCTCGGTATAAATGGCCTACAGGAATGTGAAGAGGATGTGGACATGAACGAGCTCGATGAGCAAACAAGTGCAATCAGAATCGAAGAGAAGTTTGCCTCATCAGATTGGTACAAAAACATAGTTTCCTACCTGCTGACCTTGAAATGCCCGAGTGATTTATAACCATCCAAAGTTGGTTTGTTTGGTTGAATCAGAAACATAGAAGGTCATAAGCGAATTTCACAAAGGAGTGTACGGGGGACATCACGCTTGGAGGGCGATAGCTTATAAGATCCTAAGGGCAGGGTATTATTGGCCAAAACGTTTCTCAGACATCAATGCCAAAGTCAGAACCTGTAACCCTTGCCAATTTTTCGCAGGCAAGCATAAACTCCCAGCGCTACCGTTAGTTCCGGTCAAAACAGAAGCCCCTTTACAGCAATGGGGACTAGATTTTATAGGCAAAATTAACCCCCATTCTAGCGCTCAACACAAATGGATCCTGACTGCCACAGATTACTTCACTAAATGGGTGGAGGCTATTCCAACCAAAAGGGCAACGGATTCGGTGGTAATAGATTTCCTAGAAGAGAACATTTTGTCTAGATTCGAATGCCCCCGAAAGATAGTCACAGATAATGCTCGGGCTTTTAAATCTATGGCTATGATCAGTTTTTGCCAAAAATACAATATTGTGCTCGGCCATTCCACGACATATTACCCCCAAGGAAATGGACTATCTGAGTCTTCAAACAAGAGTCTGATCAATGTAATTAAGAAAGTGTTGAACGAGAACAAAAAATCTTGGCATGTGCATTTGAAATATTCTTTATGGGCGAATCGGATAGGCACGAAAAAATCTATTGGCACTTCTCCTTTCCAAATGGTGTACGGGACCGACGTGGTATTACCCATAAATCTAGCACTTCCCGTAATGAAACTTTGGCAAGATGAGAAAGAAGAACCAAACCATGTCACAAGAAGGATAAACCAGTTGATTGATGTACAACAACACAGGGTCGAAGTGGACGAAAGGTTGCAGAAATACCAAGATGACATGAAAATGTTATTCGACCGTAAGGAAAAAGACAGAGAGTTTTTCCTCAGCGATTTGGTCTTGAAATGGGATGCTAGGAAGGAAGACTCGGCAAAACACGGTAAATTCGATCATATTTGGTACGGACCGTTCAAAGTCGCAGCTCCTGAAGGAAAAAAATCGTTTCTATTAGAAAATCTAGACGATAAAATCTTCAACGCCCCTGTCAACGGGCGTTATTTAAAACACTATATGCAATAATTGGTTCCCAAAAAATTTCCATTGTATATACCGGTTTGTGTTTTCTTTCTATTTCATAATTTCTCTTTGGTAAGTTTACTTTCACCACTAATTAATTAGGTCAGTGATTTTTGTAGAAGTAGAGACGCGAAATTTTCAATGCATTCAGCGCTTTATAAAAATAAATAAAAAAAAACCCTGATACTCTTCGTGTTTGCAGGATTCAGGCTTGCAGCCCAAACGAGCGAAAGGAGTAAACAGAAAGTCATATATCGGAGAATAAATTCGCTGAAAATAGGTGATGGAAAAGGTTTTCCATTATTTTAAAATGGTAAGGCAAAGGTACGAATTCCTAAGAATTCTATTTTTTAAACGAAGGTCTCCAAAGCGCCATAATGATCTCATAAATATAATGTTTTCGCTTGACTGGTGATTAAAATAATGACTCCTTACTCTGGGTCCTAAGAGTTTCACCTAGACAAAGATAGGGGGTAATTAAAATAAGCAGAGAAAGTAAAGCGTCTCCGGAAAAGGGTCCCAAAAGTCGGTTTTAGTCTATAATCCATGTGTTTCGAATCCTAGATTTCTCTCCGTCACCCTTTTTCTGTCCACAAACTTACCTTCTTAAAAAACCAAGCATCTTTTCGGGTTCCATACATAGGGAGAAGAGATTACGTTTTAGCTTTGGAAGTTGTAAAGAAGATTTCAGAAAGTAATCCAATCTTCACAAACACTTAGTCTCTTACTAAGCAAAGTTATGCGTAGGTTGATCCTGACTCTTCTAGGCTTTTCAATAGTTTCGAAGGATTGAGGCTTGCTCGAAAGAAGGCCCCTGGAAGTAATCTTTCCCATTTTCCCTGCGGGCTAAGGTGTTTTGAAAGTTAAGGGAAGGTTGGTACTGAGTAATCAAAGCAAGTTGACAGACCTCCACTGCAAATATTACACAGATATCATCCCTCATACAAACTGGTTGCCCCCACTTCATGTTCTAAAAAGTAAATTATAAGACAGATGGTGAAAGGAAATTCATATTTGATTGCCCCCATCTAGTCCAAAGAGACGATGAAAGGAAATTCAGAAATGATTTCCCTCGTCTCATCATTTAAATGCATAAATATATTTCGAAGTGGTGAAAGGAAATTCAGTAAAAAGGGCCAGATAACTTCACCAGGGTACTGAATAGGATCGTTGGCAGTGAAGCAATATCTAAGATATATGTAAGGCTATCATACGTGAATCTCACTCTACTCTAGTAATTAACTTTCTCGAAACTCGATATGCACCCCAAGTTCGGACAGGGCTCCCCGATTAAAAAACATGTAATTTACCTCGTTTGATGCAAGCCAAAAGCCACAAGATCTGTTGGATTTCCTAGGACTGTTTTGATTGTCTTATGGTAGACCTGAATTCAGTAATGAGAAAGAGAAAGTCATGAAAGGGGTTGCAGCTGAGTTTTAAATGCATTTGAGTGTTGAAAAGATTTTCAAAAGTAAAAGACGAAATCTCTTCTTCCCTCTATATCCCCTTTCCTTAAGCAAGTTTCGTAGAAGTAAAACCAATGACTCCATTTACCCAATACAGGTACATGGTCTATTGTTCTTCACGTCTCGTAGAAAGATGGGATCCCTAGTTGGAGCCTATGTTGGAGCCACCTTTCTCAACTAGTTTAAATGTAATTCTTAAAATCAAAGGTTGGCCTTTAAGTTGTCTTTTACTTCGTGACCTTTACCCACTGAAAATATCAGTAGTCCTGATATGCGAAGTGGCGATGGCCGTTGTACTCCTAATCCATTGCCTTTTAACCGTTAAACGAGATTTTTTCACTTTTATATACCTCGAGATATCGTGTTTCGGGAGTTACAAGTCACACGGTTTCCAAGCCCCGATGCGCGAAGTCACAAAACAACCTTGAAAGCTTACCCAGGTTAGCGCTGAGAGTAAAGTTCCTTAAACCTTAGTTAAGTATTGTCGGGATTTCGCATCTCGGCGATCGCTCTCCCCAAAATTCTTACCGTCATAACTCCGATAGGCGAAGTTGCAAGATAGTTTTACAAGTCACACGGGTTAGTGTCAAGGGTAAGTCGTTTTAAACCGTAGATAAACAATGTCGGGGTTTCGTGACTCAACATTCACTCTTCCAAGAAACTATACCTTCGTAGCCCCGAGTCGCGAAATCACGATATTAATTAAACACTGATTAATTAAACACTTAATCCGGATCACATTTTTTCTTAACTAGATCGCGTCATCGTGATCTCGGGTTTTAGGGGCTCAAAGGATAGGAGTGAAATATCACGATACGGCGAACGTCGAAAAGGGTGATTAAAGTTTAAAGAAAACCTAATTAAAGAAGCTAAGCCAGATTAATCAGTGCATTAATACAAATATTAACATGCACCGTCTATGGGTTAAATTTAAATGTTTTTTGCGCTAACTTGTGTCACGACCCATCAAAATTTATGGCATTTATTTGAAATAAGGTGAAGTGATAGGTAAAGATATTGTTTTTATTGCTAAATCTTTCTCAAAAAACGATTTGATCGTTCTGTTCATAAGGACATTGGGGTTTTAAATGGTCGAGATATAGAGTTCTTTCTCTCATTGTTTCAAATTTCATTTATGTCTTGCACAAAGAAGTTTTTCTCACCAGGCTAATTTATGTATGTATACACATTTTTACTACAGGAGAGCTAAGTCAAAGTCTTCTATCATGGCTCCACGAAAAGCATCCAAGGCGATTGCTGAGAATTCAGGGCAAGGCTCAGATAATGTTTCTAATACTTCACCCTGAAGTATTGATTCTGTCAGAACCTGGTCATACGTCTTCGAGGTTCTTCAGTCCGAATTGGTGAACTATTCAGATGATTCCATCTATAATGAGAAGGACGATTTGGACACCAAATACAAAATCGTCATTCAAGCAGAGATGCATAAGATAGCGGCCAGAACACGGCTCCTTCCCTATTATGATATGATTCGATGGGCACTAGATCATGTGGATATCCCGACCAGAACTATTATCAGCGAGAAGAAGGTGACCATTGGGACCTTCAGACCAGAACATTTGCAGGCGATGTATCAATTGTCACCCACACCAAACTTCTCACATAATGTTGAGTTTCTGGAAGGTTTTAAGCGGAAAGAATGCAAGCAATATAGCAGAAACTTGTCCGATCTGATCAAGGATTGGGTCTCGCACCCCGCAAAGTTCAGGGCAAACGATAACGGAGTTTATTCAATCTCTTCCTTGGAACCACAATTCAAATATATAGCAATGATGACCTGTAGGAGGACACCACACATTTTTTTCTCCCATGGGTGCCTCGCATTCATACAGTCACTGAAGGTTGTTCCTTCGACTGGGCCAAATTGTTGTCAGAAAGTTTAACCAGCCAGATTACCGAATATCGGATGCAGAGGGAGAATGGGAAGGCGGCTTCATTTTTTATGTTCGCCTACATCATGGATGTTGTTTGTTTCATGACGCCTTTCCCTCTAATGAGATGGAGCTGGACCCCATCTGAGGCTGAGCCTATTCATGTCTACCACTCAAAACTTTGGGAAGATAAGGCCACAAAATTCATATACGAAATTTTCAATTGGGTAATGGCACCAATGCATGTCTACATCTTCAGCAACCCACCACTCAGGATTTTAGATAGCATCGCCACCAACTTGAGCAATGTGGTCGACTGGTACATAGAGGCGAAATTTTCATACATCGGGGTTTTCGGCACCTCTGTTCCCCCCTATGCTCTACCATTATTCATACCGGATAGGCTGGTTTGTCGCAAAATCGCTAGGCAAACTGTGATTGGTGGCATAAGCAACGAGCTTAAAGGATTTTTGAAGAAGGTATGGCCGCCCTTCCCCATTCATTTGAATACATATTCTTTACTAGATTTCGGACACGCAAAAGCCAAGGCAGCGGCTTTGGAGGATATTAAATTGGTCCACATTGAGTTCAAGAAGCACAACCCACACAGGATCATGGGTAATCACATAGCGAGTTGTGGCCTTAAAAGGTATGAACATGAGCATTCGCCTCATGGTGACATATTCTGAGGGGCGAGATCCTATGCCGAGGTCCTAATTCGGATTCAAACCCTGTCGCCTGAGGAGATGGTTGATTTCTTCAAATTTCAGGAACACCGGCGGAGCTGCTTTCCCCCAGTCTTACAGGGTAAGAACCCGCCAACTGCAGATGTACAACAAATAGAAGCCAAGGGCTCCAAAGATTCAGGTCCTGACCAAGAGGAACACCAAGAAAAGAAAAAGCAAACCGGGGGCCCGAAACAGGAAGTCGAGATCCCCAACCCTCCAAGCAAGCCAGCCTCGGTTGTTACCCTGGGGAAATCATCCAAGAAAATCAGTAGCCCCATCATTTTTGTTACTCCCCTATAGTCCACAAAGGGGATCCTAGACGTAGGATGGATTTTTGGTGAAGAACTAACGCCCATAACTGTGGAAGAGTTGCCTCCGAATGAATTTTTCTTCGATAAGAAGAGAAAGGTCATTGTGAAACAAGAACTTTATCAAGAAGCAGGCATGGTAGCCAAGAAATTTAAAATCCTTACTGATGGGAGAGCCATGAAAAAAGAAGAATTTGCGACTCAAATAGCAAGGACGTTGGGGGATTTCGCTACAGCCAACCAATATTCTATCAAGTCCCTAAAAGAATAGTTGAAGCGGAAGAACCGCTTGATCAAAACTTTGGAGGGTAAGCTCGCTACAGCAGAGGCAGCTGCCAAAGATCAGGTGAACACAGGTACAGAGAAAGCTAGAGCAGCTGATCAAAAGGAAATTGAACGGCTCAAATCCGATCTCGAACAAACACAACATGCGGCCCAGATCAGCCAATCACAGATAAGCCAGCAAGAGGAATTGATAGGGAAATTACAGGACAAAATAAATTTCGCCGAAAGCTAGGTGATAGATATCGATATATTCCAATCCCAAGCCATAGAAATTCGAAAAAGAGTGTCGGCAGCCCAGCAAGATTTACTCACTAAAGTGGAGACTATTCAAAACCTCTGCCAAATCATTGATCAAGTGCTGGAAGACATCTCCTTGAGAGAAAGAGAAGATGGGGCGGCTCGGATCATTTTCCAAGAGGTTTTTATAGCCATGATGAAAAATGAAATGGGCAGTAGTTCCAAGCTCTCCATCCCAGAGCAGACCAGAGGTAACATCTTACTGAAGGCATGGGAACGAAATATATCAGAGAGTAGAGAGCGAGCTAAAGAGGTAAGAAACTTTTGTGAAGAAAATATCGGGGTGAGAGATGAAAGTTTGTTGTGTCTTGATAGTGAAAGCAGCATCAAGACACTGGGCCAGGTGGATATAGCCAAGCACCTGCTCAACATCAAGGAGAATGAGGAAAGAGAGCAGGCTGAAATAACACAGGTAACCTAGACAGATATAGTCCAAGTGGATAAGTGGCTAATAAAGCCAAGTGTACTGTTATGTTCTATCACCACTGAAGACTGGCAAGTAGGAGGAAGGTTGCCATAGTTAGCGAAGGATTGTTACACCTTCGAAGCAAACAACCAAGTGGAACCTTCCAGGTTGATAACCCAGTTGGTGGAGAGGTGCGTCACTTGCACACAACAAGCGAAGGGGCGGTTTTCGGGTACCAAATAATGACATGTGACTTCCTGTTCTATTTTTAGAACCCGAGGTTTAAAGAAAGGAAGGTACTCCATCCACCCGAAAGAGGACAAAGACAAAGAATTGAAACGCATAAATCTCCTTTTTGTAACAGAAAAAACTCCTGGAACGATTGAGATCTTAGCATGTAGAAATTTGTATAGATATGAAATTAGAAGAAATAAAAGAGGCTAAACCTTTTTGGTTGATTGTAATAGAGACTCTCTCCTTTTGAAAAATAATACAAAGCAGTCCGAAGACTCCTAATTCCGTCAAGACTATGTTATGAGTTTGTTTCCTCTGTGATTTCATATTCAATTGCAGTTCGCATATATATGTTTGATGAATGTTTCACTGCAATTTAGTAAAACCTCTACTATGGTGATCAATTTTTAGTCGTTTATATCATTTACAGCTTTTCCTTTGTATCAGTTATTAGCAGGTACAAGACCTGTGAACTCTTTAGATCTTCATATTTTATGCTTCGTCATATTTCTTCTCATCTTTTTCTTCTTTTGTTTACAGGGTGAGATTCTCCCTTGATAGGAGCCTCGCATTATAGACAACTTAATGTTTTTCTCACATTTCACACACCATTTATTTAAAAGATAACTCAGTTACGGGAAAAGGCCTTTGGTTTGCACTTTATCTTCAATATCGGATTCAAAAGTTCTCTTTTTTACGATCAAATTGATACAGCATCAAAAACCTCGAACTCTCCTTTAATTTTCCTGTTCCTCTATGACTGTCCCCGTTGCAAGACAACCTAATATTGAACCCTGCTTGTTGGACCAAACCCATATCGCTTTGAACCTTTTTGATATCATACTTAAAACAGCCACCACCCGGGTAGAACTTGAACGTTCATGGGCCACGATTGAACGGAATATAAGCATCCAGGAACAGTTGGAAGCGAGACAGCAACAACCTGGAAATCAGCCTTAGCTTCCTTTCCTGAAGGTTGATTCTTCCCCCTTTTTTATCCTTTACTCACTTTCGGATGCCTAGACACTGTACTTTCTAAGCCTTAAGTACAGACTCTGGAACAACACTAACACTGCTACTAATACTACTTTTTTCTAAAGAAAAGAATTTCACCATTTCTATTCATAGTGGAATGGAAATTACATTATTTATATGTTGTTGCACTTACAAGAAAGCTTACAAATGTCCCATAAAAAATCAAAAATAGATTAAACTTTAACTTCAAGAATTCAAAAAACAAAACTTCAAACTTATTTTTTACCTTCCTTCCATAATAAGTCTATGTGATTATTTAGACCGAGTAAAAAACTTCAAATAAATTATAGAATGATATGCTCTAAAGAAACCCAATAATTGTTAAAAGCACTAATTGGGAAGCAATGTATGAAATTGTTTGGGATCTTGGTACTATTAAAATAATAAAAAGACATCAATTAATTTATTGGTTGATAGTTAATCAACAATAAAGATGGTTGAGGATGACATTAAAATAATATGATATGGAAAAATTAGTAATGGGAACATAGGAGAAACTGGAGCAATGGAGGTGGAAGGTGTAGGGTGAGCACCTAGGGTTCTATGTTGGGTAGGGGAGCAAGGCTCCCTATAATAGGGGGAGCTCGGAGGGGTTGGATCAGAGTAGGTAGGACTCCGACATGGATGGCAGATCTCACGTCGGGCTAGGAACCAGGGGATGGCAAGTCAGGAATAATTAAAAAATTATTCAAAGATGTAGTAAAATGGACTCCCGAAATACGAGGAGATGATGTATGAATGGGTGGGGTAGGAAAAAGAAAATTAAAACCATAGGTTCAGGACAAAAAAGGGGAAAATCAAGACAGATAGAAAAAACAGTTGTAGAATGGTCGTTAGGTACCATATGTATTATAATAAGCAAAAAACAGAAATATTGCAGCAAATACGAGTGGAACAACAAAATGTAGAGAACCAGAACACCAAAAATGATACCTTTATTGATAGGAAGAATTGTTCACATGCCTCTTCTAGGGGGAAACTTCCAGCAGAGCAACACTCTATTACAATAATCCTCAAGATAAGACTTTCTCATGCCTCCTACTCTTATTTATACTAATTCTATCTTTGAAAGAACATTCTAGAGGAATATTGACACGGATTTAGGAGCGAGACGAGCTGATTAATAGACTGAATACAATAAACACAGAGATATGGAGAACAACACATATATCCAGTGGACAATATATTCTATTGAATAAATGAAATAGGTTGAAACTGTAAAACTGCAGAACTGAAACAACTTGCTCGAATGGTGGTAGTTATCTCTGAGAAGAGATGTGGCTGCTACACACATTTGTCTGAGCATAATGATTACAATGAGGATCCAAAGGCCTTTTTAACATTACTCATGAATGCCAAAAACCTAACCCTAGGAGGTGAAACGTCAAAATTCATGTGGGCCCGATGGGTAAGTTGGTACCTCAACTTCTTGGGGTCATAAATTTTGCATATGACCTCCGTTTTAGGTGCATGATGTCTTGTTGGAAAGGTATTTTGGGGAACTACACATTACACTGTCAAATTTTGACTCTATCTATAGTTTAACTGTGGAAAGATAAAAAAAGAAGTGTTTAGGGCCCTAAAATGGCCTTGGAAGTACAGAAAGATGTGTTGACATGAAAACATCCAAAATAATCCAATTGGATTAGGTGGGAGGCCACCAGTCTCCACCTGGAAGATGTGTAGGGCTTCAGAGCCCCGAAAGTGTAGAACCCACAATTACAAAGAAGTACAAAAGAACATGTTGAACTAAAAATTGTCAAGAGGAGCAAGTTGGAATAGGTGGGTGGTCACCAATGTCCACCTGGATCAATCCTCGCCCCTCACCCCTTAGGAAGCAATGGCATCCATTGCATTGAGTTCCCCCATCGGGTGAGGAAACTTATGTTGAATTTGGCCCTAGGTGAGTCACTTGCCTTAGTGTAGGAGTTTTCATCCCTTGACAACCCAATAAAGCTAGATCCTATGTTGGCGAGTTCCCTTGACCTGTGTGTCCACTATCTAATTAGTGGATGCTTGTTCCATGCAGTCAAGGTTGAGCTATGTTGGTGTCAATTATTCTGCAATCTCTGAGGTGTCCAATAATTGTGGAAAATATGGCCGAAGGAGTTCCACATTGAACACTAGGTGCAAGCCAAGGAAGGGTGGAGTGTTGAGCTCAAAAGCATTGCTACCCACAACCTTAGTGATAGTGTAGGGCCCATAGCTAAGTAGTTGGAGCTTCCGATGGGGCCCTGTAAGATTATCTTTCTGCAAATGTAACCAGACCTTGTCTCCCACCTGAAAATGGTGCGGTACCCTGTGTTGATCATAGTGTTGCTTGTACTTAGCATTGGATTTCTGCAAAATCTCATGGACATGTTGGCGGATGTGTTGAATCCTCTCAATGAATCTGGTGGATTTTTCGATCTCAAACTGAACATGGGAAGAGTCTGTCTAGGTGGTGGCAAGAGGTAGTGCATCATCAATGGGAACCAAGGGTTGGAATCCCATCCCTACCTGAAATGGGTTATGGTCGGTAGAGCTATGGAGAGCCCTGTTGTAACTATGTTGAACATAGGGGATACTCTCATCATATGTACGTGGATGCTTAGAGTTGTATATGTGCAAAATGTGCACAATCATCGGATTGAAGACCTCTGTTTGGTCGTCAATTTGGGGTGCAAAGCAGTGGATTTAGTGAGCTTGGTGTCCAAAAGTGACTAGAAACTCAACCAAAATGTGTTGAGGAACCTGCTATCCCGATCGAAGATGATGGTATGTGGTATCCCAAAATGGACTCACACTCGTTCGAAGAAGAGCTTGACAATATCTTCCACTGTGATGTTCTTTTTGCAGGATGTGAGGATGGCCATCTTCGAAAACTGATCAACTACCACAAATACACAATCATTTCCTTTCTTGGTGGACGGAAGGCTAGACATGTAATCCATCGAGATGGGTTTCCAAGGCTTCTCGGGAATAGGAAGAGGGTTGTATAAGCCTTGCTTCTTGATGGTTGGATTGGCAATGGAACATGTAGTGTAATATTTGATATACTTGTTGACGTCCTCTCGAAGTTTTGGCCAATAAAAATGTTTATGTAGAACGGCCATAGTTTTCTCCATGCCAAAATGTCCTGCCATCCTATTATAGTGGGCTTCCCAAATCAACTTTGCACGCTCACTTGTAGGAACAAAGAGATGGCCCAGGTGGCATAAAAGTGCGTCCTGAATGTGAAAATCGATGACATTCACGCCTGTACCCAAGAGTTGATAGGTGGTGGCGAATTCTGGATCTTGCTGATAGAGTTGGGGCCACTCATATGCCTCATGTCCACAAGAATGGAGCACAGTGGTGAGTGCAGCCACGGGAGGTCGACTGAGGTAATCAACGACATGATTGTGATCCCTATCTTATACTTGATGTTGATATGGAACTGTTGTAGGTAGGTGGACCACTTCCGATGGCATTCATTCTGCAACTACCCCTATGTTTGTATGAACTGCAAAGTCTTGTGATCAGTGTGGATGATTGTCTCCTTTCCCATAATGTAATGTTTCCATTGACGATGGACTTGTACAATGTAATACATTTCCTTGTCATAGGTGGGGTATTTCCTAACAGTATATGAGTGTGTCTCACTATGGTATGCCATTGGATGATCGTGTTGAGTGAGAACGGTGCCTACAACATAGTCGGATGCATCAGTCTCAATATCAAACAGTTGTTGCAGATCAAGCAAGGAGAGTACTGGAATTGAGAACAAACGATGCTTCATATCATCAAATGTTCATTGTTGTTACTTCCCCCACAATAAATTTACCCTGCCACCACCCTTGGTCACTTGGCTAAGGGCCCATGCAATATGGGAGAATTCAAACACGAACGTCGGTAGAAGTTGGCTAGTCCCAAGAAGCTCTAAAGCTCAGTTAGTGTGGTCAGGGTTGGCTAGTCACGAATGACTTGGATCTTAGCTGGATCAACATGTACCCCATGCTCATCAATAATGTAGCCCAAGTATTGGACCGTGTTCATGCCAAAAGAGAATTTTCCAAGTTGGCATATAGCTTGTGTTTCCGCAGAGTGCTCAAAACCTGTTGAATATGTCACATGTGCTCCTCCCAAGTTCTGTTGAATATGACGATGTCATCAAAATATATCACCACAAACGAGTTAGTGAAGAGTGTCAATACATCATCCATCAACCTCATGAAAGTGGTTGGTGCATTTGTTAATCCAAAGGGCATGACTAGCCATTTGAAGAGACCTTCTTTATATTTGAAAGTTGTCTTCCATACATCAGTTGGTTCGATGGGAACCTGGTGGTAACCATAATTTAGGTCAATCTTGTTGAAGAACTGTTCCCCCTTGAGTTGGTCAAGAAGTTCATCAATTCTGGGAATTAGGTACCAATTCCTGACTGTGATTTTGTTTATTGTTTTGTAATAAATGCAGAGTCACCATGTCTCGTCCTTCTTATGTACCAGTACAATCGGGCTTCCGCAAGGGGAGGATTTGGGTCTGATGTGCCCCTTTTGAAGAAGCTCTTGGATTTGACACTTGATTTTGTCATTTTCCATCAGTGAGCGATGATAGACTGGTCCATTAGGAAGAGGTGTACAAGGGGTGATATCAATTGGATGCTTGACTTGGCAGTGTGTCGGTACCCCGGTGGGTGAGGAGAAGATGTCTCTGTACTCTTCCATGATCTCATCCACTTGCTTCTGTTGCAAAGAGAGGCTCTATGTAGAGGCCATGGATGTGGTAATGACCTTCTTATTATTGTGAGCATAGATCACAAAGAAGATGAACTTCCCGATCTGTGAAATGAACTTACTACATTTCTTAGAAGAGATTAAAGAAATAGTGGTAGGAGGTGCTACCTATGGTATCTTGTACAATTATCTACCCAAATTAATAATAACACTACGGTTTCTAGACTCATACACAACATGACACTTCCAAAAATATGGTTGTCCTAAAAGAACATCACAAACTTCAAGGGGAGAAATATCACACAATACCTTGTCCTTGAAAGGATTGATGTCATAGGGCAAACGAAACTGTTGGTTGACACAAAGATATCTTCCTTAGCGAAGCTAGCCGATGGTGTAGGGTTGCGGGCGTTGTGTCATCGACAGGTATAGCCTCTTGATGACCTCTGTTGAGATCATGTTCTTATGACTTCTGCTTTCGACAATGAAATGAAGCGGAGCCCCCTTTACCCACATCTATGAGTGAAAGAGGCATTCCCGTTCCTCTGGTTCTTCTGGTTCGCTTGGCTGGACATTGGTGGTAGCAACAGTGGCACTGGGTTCAACATTGATAATCAACTTCCCTCCTTTTGTATTTGATTCAGATTTGGAATTGGCCTCGGACTCGAAATCCTTCAGCTCGGCCACGAGTGATTACTTGGAGCGACATTCTTCGGTGTTGTGCCAAAGGATTTTATGGTATTCACACCATTTTCTCCTGTCCTTCTTTGTCTTCTCATTACGCTTCTTGTGGTGTGGCTTAGACTGGTTGTCCTGAGAGTGGCCATCTTTTCTCTGTCCCTTTTTGTGTGTGTTGGGGCCTCCTTTGCCCTGCTTCGGTTGTGAGTTTGCAGATCCAAACTCTTGCCTCTTCTGCTTAAAGTTATGCTCAATCTTAACAGGATATTTATAAGCCGTACCCAATGAGGTGATGTCCAAAAAATCCATTTTTGTTTGAATGCATCTATGCAAACAGTCATGGTATTTTATCACCAGATGTCGCTCAGAGTCTTTTATACCCAATTTGGTGCACATGGTTTAGAAAATATTGGTGAAATATGGTATTGTTTGTTTCCTTTCCTGACACAGGGTGGTCCATCGGGTGTACTGGTCCTCATAGCTTCCAACAGGATAATATTGTTCTTTAATGGCATCCCAAAAGGAAACCCATGTAGGGGCGACCACAAATATTGCAAATTCCTCTATGGACCTTTCCTCAGAGTAAGTATCCCACAAGTCCTTAACATGGGGTACTGCCTTGAGGAGTGCAAAATTAATCTTTTCCCTATCGAAAAAATTGTGGACCGAAAAATACCCTTCGAGCAAATTCAACCATTTATCTACAGCATCTGCCTCTATCGGTCCTTCAAATAATGGAATATAAAAATTTACATGTACCTTGAAGGCGGTTGCATGGCCGCTTGATGAAGATGCTTCTCTTGTGGGTAGCCATCGAAGGCTCTGTGCAAAGTTGTCCATCATTTTGCTCCTTTGTCACGCAAGGGCTTCCACAAGAAACATTTTAAAAGGATCTCCAACTCCATCATCTTTATTTTTGTCCCCCATGGGTTTTTGTCAGGCTCGATGTGACCGATCTTGCAAAGGCTCGATTGGTTTGAGTCCCAACTTCTTGTACCCAAATCTTGTCAAGGACATGCATGAAGAAAAATAAATGAAGAGCAGTCTATTCTAATACCATTGATCCGGATTTAGGAGCGGAACGAACTGATTAATAGACTGAATACAATAAACACAAAGATATGGAGAACAACACAGATACCCAGTGAACAATATCTTCTATTGAATAACTAAAATAGGTTGAAACTGTTAAACTACAGAACTGAAACAACTTGCTTGAAAGGTGGTTTCTATCTCTGAGAAGAGATGTGGTTGCTATGCACATCCGTCTAAGCAGAATGATCACAATGAGGCTCTAGAGGCATTTTTAACATTACTCATGAATTCCAAAACCCTATACATCCAAAAACCTAACCCTAGGAGGTGAAACGCCAAAATTCATGTGGGCCCCAATGGGTAAGTTGGTACCTCAACTTCTCGAGGTCGTAAATTTTTCATACGACCTCTGTTTTAGGTGCAGAATAGCCCATTGGAAAGGTATTTTTGAGAACTACATATTACTCCATCAAACTCTAATTCCGTATACAATTTGACTGTGTCAAGACAAAAAATCACAGTTTAGGGCCCCAAAATGGCCCTGGAAGTACAAAAAGATGTGTTGACATGAAAACATCCAAAATAAGCCAGTTGGATTAGGTGGGAGGCCACCAGTATCCACCTAGAAGATGTGTAGGGCTTCAAACAACCCCGGAAATGTAGAACCCACAATTACAAAGAAGTACATAAGAACATGTTGTACTAAAAACTGTCAAGATGAGCCAGTTGGAATAGGTGGGTGGCCACCAATATCCACCTGGATCAAAGATCTTTCTAAAAGCAAAAACTTCTACTGTGTCCTCTTACATTAGATTTTTTCACATTATTAAATATTCCTTATTAACTAATGTCGGCCTTTACTACATGGAAAATATATTATTCTACCTACATGAGGGGTTAGAGAGGTTAGGTCCCTAACATGCCNCCCCCCCCCCCCCTCTCTCCTTTGAAGAACAACCTTGTTCTCAAGGCTTGAGATGACGAAATTGTTGAAAAATAGTGGTCATCTCCTAGGTGGAATCTTCTGGAGTTGTATATTTCCACTAAACTAACACTTCCTTGATGGTTCGTTGATGGAGATGATGCTCTCACTGGTCCAAGACTGCTTGTGGATGTAACCAAATGGAACCTTCTTCATCCAACTTTGGGAGACTGGTTTGAGTTTGGCACTTAGTTCCAATCACTGTCTTTAAGAATTAGACATGAAAAATAGGATGGAGCTTAGAATGATTGGGTAGAGCTAAATGGTAGGACACGGACCCCACTTGCTTGAGAATTATATAAGGACCATAAAATTTGGGAGCAAGTTTCTGACAGTTTTCAACTTTCAGTGAATTCTACTCATAAGGTTGCATACGAAGAAAGACTCGATCCCCTTCAACAAATTGACGTTCAGAATTACCCTGATCTACTTGTTACTTCATGTGATTCTAATCCATAGCTATATTTTCTATCAGGGTATGGAGAATGGTGGCTAGATTTTCTTTGAGGGTATGGAGAATGGTTGCTCAGACTATAAATTATTGTCAACCTCCTAAACCTTGGAGACACCTGGCATGTATGAGAGAACCAATGGTGAATTTTTCTCGTATATTGATTCAAAAGGAGTCATGTGAGTAGTAGTATGGTAAGATGTGTTGTACCACCATTCAGCTAGGGGTAACCACTGAACCCACTAATTTTGTTTGCCAGATGCAAAACAACGCAAAGATGTTTCCAAACACTTGTTGACAAGTTTATTTTGGCCATCAATGTGATAGACGGTGTTGAGATGCAATTGGGTTCCCTGGAGCCTAAACAATTCTTGCCAAAAATTTCTAGTGAAAGTTGGATCTCGGTCAGAGACAATAGAATGAGGCATGCCATGAAGTTTGAATATATTATCCTTTAAAATTTGAGCCATTGTGGATGCAATGAATGGGTGTTGAAGAGCACAGAAATTAGCATATTTGAAAAGATGTTCTACTACCACCATGATGACTGACTTATTGTCCAATTTAGGTAGGCCAACAATGAAATCCATAGAAATATCCCTCCAAATAGCAGGGGGAATCGGAAGTGGTTGGAGTGTGCTTGGAGCTTTGACTATTTCTCCCTTATTGTGTTGACATGTATCACATTCATCCAAAAAGGTGTGGACATCATGTTTCATATCGTCCTAGAAAAAAAAGCATTTGACCCATTCATAGGTTTTGGTAAACCTAGAATGTCGAGTTGTGGGTGAAGCATGAAGCTCAGAAAGCACCACGAATTTAAGTTGTGACTATTTGCTTCAATACAAAATGCATTTTTAACAAATCTCTTCATTGTGCCAAGAGTACCCTGGAGAATCTTGTGAATGGTGTTGCAATTGTTGGATCGGGAAAGAAAGTTTGGGGTCTTGCAACCATTCTTATTGAATAGCTTCAAGCCAATATGGTAAAATGAAGGAGAGGCAAAAGAGGACCCTTCTTCTTCATACTTCCTGGAAGGAGCGTCAGCAACCACATTTTATTTTCCCTTCTTATAAGTGATCTCATAATCATATCCAAATAGCTTAGTCACCCATTTTTGTTGCTCCAGGGATGAAATTCGTTGTTCTAGAAAATACTTGAGGCTCTGATGATCAATTTTAATTTGGAAGTGTTTCCCCAATAGATAAGGATGCCAAAGTTCCAATGCATGCAAAATAGCCAACATTTCCTTTTCATATATTGATTATCCCAAATGTCTCTTCGAACATTTTTTGCTAGTGAAAGCCAAAGGCATACCATCTTGCATGAGGACTGTCCCATTTCCTTTCCTTGAAGCATCACATTCCAAGACAAAAGTCTTGGTGAAATCAGGAAGTTCCAGGATAGGAGTTGTGCACATAGCCTCTTTCAAGGCGTGGAAGGATTGATTAGTGGTTGGAGTGTGAGTGAAAGAATTCATTTTAAGGAGAGCATTGAGAGGTGTCGCAAATTTTCCGTAATTCTGAAAAAACTTGCGATAATAGCGTTAAACCCAGAAAAACATGCAAGCTCTTAATATTTTTACAGGGATGTCAATCCTTCATATATTTAATTTTATTAGGATCCACCCGTATGCCATCCTTGTTGACAATATGACCTGGGTACTCTAGTTTCAGGGTGTCAAATGGACATTTATTTTGTTTGAGGAAAAGTTTATGTTGAGAGAGAAGATGGAGAACTTGATCCACATGGGTGAGTTGGGATTTCCAAGTTTTACTATAGATAAGAATATCATAAAAGAAAACTAAGACAAAATGACAGAGGAAAGGATGAAAGACATGATTCGTGATACTTTGGAAAGTAGAGGGGGCATTACTTAGGCCAAAGGGCATGACCAAGAAATCATAGTGACCCTCATGAGTTCTAAATGCAGTCTTGGGAATGTCTTCCTCTTTCATATGTATCTATTTGTAGCCAAAATGGAGATCAAATTTAGTAAAGTACCGAGCACCACTCAATTCATCCAATAGGTCATCGATGACATGAATGGGAAATTTTCCTTTGATGATGACTTTGTTGAGGGTACGAAAGTCTGGACACATGTGCCAAGTTCCTTCTTTCTTGAGTACCATGACCATTGGAGAATAATAGGGGCTAGTACTAGGATGGATAACACCTGCTTCGAGAAATTCTTGAACAATTTTCTCAATTTCATTCTTATGGGAAAAGGGATGACAATAAGGGAAAACATTGGGAGGAAGGCTACCCAAGACTAGAGGAATGGAATGATCATGAACACCACGAGAAGGGGGAATTCCATTGGGGGTGGTAAAAATGGCTTGGTGTTGGGAGGGGATAGATTGTAGGTCAGGATGCACAGAGGGTGTCTCAACTACTTGAATGGAATGGAGTTTGGAAATAATTCCCGAATGACCTTTTTAAGGAGCTTTTCCATTCGATGGGAATTGATGATCTCAGGGGATCCTATTGTGATGCCTTCGAACTAATAATGTTTCCCCTCATGTTGGAATTGCATGGTTAATTCCTTAAAATCCATGAGGATGGGGCCCATAGTGCGTAACCATTCAGCACCAAGCACAATGTCACAACCACCCATTTTGATAGAAAACATATGATATTTCAGGTGGTACTAACCAATTTTTAGGAGCACATTTTCACAACACCCACCACATTTCATGGAACCTCCATTGGCAGACATGATTTGAAAATTGTTGATGAAAAGGATATAACAATTGATTTCCTGGGAAATGCGACGGTGAATAAAATTATGGTGTTTCCACTATCAACAAGGATTATGAATTTCCTATGCTTAATGTAGCCAATGCCATTTAGCATTTGGGGAGCAGAGAAGCCAATCAGGGCATCCAGCGAAATCAACGGTTCAACTTCTGGTGGATCAGCGGGTGGAGTAGTATCATCTGTTGGGGGTAGCTCATCCACAGGGGAATATTTAGCCTCCTTGTCAACGACATCCTAAGAAATGGCCATAAAAATATTATGTTCCTTACACTTCTACCCAGGAAAATAATTTTCATCACAATTATAGCAAAGACCCTTGAGTTGATGTTCAACCATTTATGCCCGAGTTTATTTCTGGATTTTGAGAGGGGTAGCATGAGGGGTAGGATTGGTAGGTAATGGCAAGGGAATAAAAGAGGGTTTTATGTTCTGGGAAAAGACAACATGTTTTGCTTATTTTTCATGTTTATTAGCTTCCAACCAAGTCTGGGGACAAGCCATGAGGACCTAAGCATAGATTTCATCCTTTAGGCCACTGATAAAACATCCCCTGAAGAAGGCATATTTCATGCCCTTCGTTCTAAAATAAAAGTGTTGTAAGGTAGTTATAAATTCTTCCATTGTGTTAGACTGTTTCAACTTGGTCAAATGACCTAAATAGTGGGTGTTGGTGTCAAATCATTCATCAAGCTCTGAAACAAACTAGGTCCAAGCAACATACCCCTGGCGTGCATTTTTACACCATTAGCACCATTGCCAACGTCCAAGATCCATATAGAGAACAAAATTGATCCAGGTGGATATCGGTGGACACCCACCTTTTCCAACTGGCTCAAAACAATTTTCAGGCAATTTTGGTAATTTACTATTTTTAGCAGTTTTTAACTTCCAGGGCCATTTTAAGGGCCTAAATGAAGGTTTTTTGGGATCGAGCTTCTCAATGATATCCAATGGCTTTGATTTATCCCCCAAAATTAATCTCCTTGATTATACCTTTCCAACGAGCTATCGTGTGCCCCAAACGGAGATCGTATGCCAAAGTTACGCCCCCGGGAAGTTGATACACCAAATTACCCAAAACGGGGTCCACAAAACTGTTGTCTTTTCATCTTCTGGGGTTAGGGTTTTGGATTTTCTTTATGATAAAAATGCCTTTGGAGCCTCATTGTAAAATCGTCTTCTTGTGAATGCAAGTAGAGGACACATCTCTTCTCAAAGATAAGCTGACACCATTCTAGTGAGTCTTTCACTCTATATTTTTACAGTCTCTATACATTTCTTTCATTAATAGAAATCATGTACTACTATATTTCTTTGTTTCTGGAAATATTTATGTGTATTTCATTGTAGTATCTATGCTTTCATTTTGTTCCCAAAAATAATTTGGATCAATGATATCAGAGCAGGCTGCTCTTGATCGTTTTACAATGCATGTCCTCGACGAGGTCTGAGTATAGCAAGTAGGGTCTTGAGCTTGTCTCTCTTGAGGAAAATTTCTCTTGCACGCCCAAGAAACCTTCCATGGTGGAAGAAAATAAAAATGACAGAGCAAACGATTCTATTAATCTATTGCTTGAGCAAGCTTTCACGTGACAGAGGGACGAAATGATGGAGAATTTTTCCCACATCCTTCAATGCCTGCCAATAACAATAGGCGCGTCTTCATCAAGAGGCCACTTTGGAGGCACCTCTCCTTTCAAGGTACACGTTAATTTTTATATTCCCATATTTGAAGGACAGATAGATGCAGATTCCCTAGAAAAATGGTTAAATCTGCTAGAAGGTTATTTCTCTATTCACAATTTTTCCGACAAGGAAAATATCACCTTCCCACTCCTTAAGGCTCTCCCCCATGTCAAACATTGGTGGGAAACTTACTGGGAGCAAAGTTCCACAGAGGAGTCTGGAATATATGGGGACAGGCCTACTTGGGATTTTTTTGTGGATGCAGTAAAGGAGCAGTATTACCCTGTTGGAAACTATGAGGACCAGTACATGAGATAGACAACACTGCGGCAAGAGAGAGGCCAAGAAGTTATGAATTTCACCAATACCTTCCATACCTTGCGCACCAAGATGGGTATCAAAGACTTTGAACAACATTTGGTTATGAAATATCGTGGGGCTCTACACAGATACATCCAAACTGAAATGGATTTTCTGGACATCTCATCACTCGGTGTTGCTTATCAATATGTTGTTAAAATCGAGTAGAAATTTAAGCACCAGAACAAACAAGAGTTCAGTTCTGCAAATCCTCAACAACCAAAGTATGATAAAAACAACCCTAACAAACAGTCTCCTGAAAACTAGTCCAAGCCACAGGAAAAGAAGGGTCACAGAAATATGAAGAAGAACACTGGAAAATGGTGTGATTTCCACAAAAGCCCCTGGCACAACACCGATGAATGTCCCTCAAGAAAATCATTGGTGGCCGAGATCAAAGACAAGGATTCGAACCCTGATTTAGAATCTGATTTAGAAAATACTGATAGAAGACAGATCATCGACGCATACCCCATTGTTATTGTCGCGACTACAACAATTCAACCAGAAGAATCAATAGATTCTGAAGAGGGGGAGTGCCTTTTTCATTCATAGATGTGGGTGAATGGGACCCCACTGCATTTTATTGTTGATAGCAGAAGCTAGAAGAACCTCATCTCAGTAGAGGTCATCAAATAGTTGGTATTTTCAACAACACCACACACACAACCATACAACATTGGGTGGCTTTTCCAGGGATGAGATATTAGTGTCAGCCAGCAGTGTTGATTTTCATACGACATCCAACCCTTCAAGGATGAGGTATTATGTGATGTTTCCCCGCTGGATGTCTGTGATGTTCTCTTGGGCCAACCATATATGTGGAAGCGCCATGTTATCTATGAGTCTCGACCCCATAGTGTCATTGTTACTCTAGGGGTTCATCTCTACAAGATACCAGAGGTAGTTCCAACTAATGTCCCACCTAAACAATGTCGCAAGGTAGTATCTCATACTACAAAATTCAGCTTCTTCACAGTCTGTTCAAAGTGTGAACAGAAGAACACCACTGCAGCCTCAGTCCAAGCACCTTTTATCCAACAGAAGCAAGTTGAAAAGATTTCAACAAAGTGTAAAGATTCCTTCTGCACACAGGCATCTCATGTATCCAGACTGGTTAAAACCGTCCAACCCTTCCATCCATAGGTTTGTGACAACCTTCAACAAGCTAAGCAACACAAGTTATCCAACAAGGCAAGAAGCTCATCAAAATGCAGATTCAACAAACGTTTTTTTCCTCTCCCCCGGGCACTCAATGCAATGGATACCATTGTTTACTAAGGAGGGAGGATTGATCCAGGTGGATATCGGTGGTCACCCACCTTTTCCAGGGCCATTTTGAGGGACTAAATGAAGGTTTTTAGAGATAGAGATTCTCAATGAAATCCAAATGCTTTGATTTATCCCCCAAAATTAATCTCCTTGACGATACCTTTCCAACGAGCTATCATGCGCCCCAAACGGAGATCGTATGCCAAAGTTACGCCCCCGAGAAGCTGATATACCAAACTACCCAAAACGGGGTCCACAAAACTGTTGGATTTTCATCTTTCGGGGTTAGGGTTTTGGATTTTCTTTATGATAAAAATGCCTTTGGAGCCTCATTGTAAAATCATATTCTTACGAATGCAAGTAGCGGGCACATCCCTTCTTAGGATAAGCTTGCACCATTCTAGCGAGTCTTTCGCTCTGTATTTTTACGGTCTTTGTACATTTTCTCTCATTAATAGAAAATTATGTATTACTGTATCTATGTGTTTATGGTTGCATATATGATACATTTCTATTATATTATTGGATATATGAGCTATCTCTGTACATTTCTTGATTATATCTCTGTTGTCATTTCATGCTGAAAATAATCTAGATCAAACATAATGGAGTTTGTCCAGCTCATCAATAATGCCATGCAAAGAAAAATAATGCTCCATTAGGGTGACCCAGCTCGTGGGATTGGAGCCATCAAATTTATTGACCTTAAGTCGGGGAAGACGGGGGTCACGATGCAAGGGGTTGGAATGAAATGCCATAGTATGGGAGGAGTTAACATCATCTACTTGGGAGGTTTGTACAAGGAAGGGGGGAATCCTGGGATCGGTTCAACAACTAGTTGAGAGTGGTAGTGAGGGTGTCAAATTTACTATAAAATTTTCCCTTTAAGTGGTCAAATCACCCTTCAACTTTGGAAAATTGGGTTTGGACTTGTTCCTCGAAACGGTCAAACTGGGCCTTGTTATGTTTGATTTTGGTCAACAATTCTTAGGTGCGAGTGGTGTCCATGTGGAAAGTTGGGGTGCCAGGAATGGGGAGTGGGTCCACTGAAAAAAGGTGGATATGTGATATATATCACTCCGATCAGGGTGACAAGGGAAATCCAATGGGATAGGTTTCAAATAAGGGTATCGATAAGGGTGGGTGGGACCACAAAAAAAAAGGATTATAAATTATAGGTACCACTATGATCAAGGTGAAAAGAGGAATAGAATGGGATAGGTCACAAATAAGGGTGCCAGGAAGGGGGTCGGGTCTACAAAAAAAGGCTTAAAAATGATAGGTACCACGGTGATTAGGGGGGGGGGAGGAATCTAATGGGATAGGTCTTGAGTAAGGGTGATGACAGGACTACTATACTCGTTTTTTTACTCTTGCAAAGTAATACTCTGGCCTGAAGAATATTGTAGTGATGAAGTGCCCAAATTGTTAACAGGAAAAATTATGTAGGAATTTCGCAACTAGAACACATGAGGGAGGGTTGCACGACAATACACCTTGTTTGTTCATTTTATATTATTTTTCTTTCCCAAGGGTTAGGGTTTTTACGGTTCCTACGGACAAGGGTTTTCCATTTGTTATATCTCTCTGATATACATGCGAGGTCGAACAATAGTACTCAGACCAATATCTCAGGGAACCAACTAAGGAGGCTCAACCGTATCCTTAGTCATACTACTTGATTACCCAATTACTAGAGAGTATCTTCTCGAGTGTTGTTCTCAGTGTCACTATAGCATTCAGGCGGTCGATCGATTGATCTAGAGTTAGCTTCAAAAGACCTACGGGACTCTCGATATACTTGATAGTACATGGAAGTGATGGCCATATACAAATTGTGTCTTATGCAGGACTATTCGAGGGGTACCAACAAGGGTTACAGAGGTTTCTAGCAAGGTGAAACATGTGTTTCTAAGTAACCTTGTAAAATTGTTTGTATTTCTTATGTGTAGTCTTCCCCACTCAAGTTTTACCCACTGAGCGACAAATCTATGTGCTTTAAAGACGCCGACAGTACACGTCTCTACCCTGAAAAAAATATTTCCCATAGTTTTCGTAGCGTAAAGTGCTATGATATCACTTATTAGGTACTAGATGTATTATAATAAGTAGAAAACTGAAATATTGCAGCAAATACCAGTGGAACAACAAAATGTAAAGAACCACAACACCAAAAATGATACATTTATTGATAGGAAGAAATGTTCAATTGCCTCCTCAAGGGGGAAACCTCCAGCATAGAAATGCTCTATTACAATAATTATCATGACAAGACTTTCTCATGCCTCTTATTCTTATTTATACTAATTCTATCTTCTAAAGAACCTTCTAGAGGAAGATCTTTCTAGAAGCAGAAGCTTATATTAAGTCTTCTTACATTAAACTTGTTCACATTATTAAATAGGCATTATTAACTAATGTCAACCTTTATTACATGGAAAATATATTATTCTACCTACGTGAGAGGTTAGGGAGGTTAGGTCCCTTACAATGGTTGTTTGGAAAAAGCAAACAATAATCCCAGGTACGGAGTCACATATGCAAGCATCGGGAACTACATCCAATGGATGAAAGACCATACACTCATAGGAAAAATTGTGGGGATATGGCCCTCAAAAAAGGCCCTGCAACTCTGGAACAAGTCTAGGTGGAAAGTAAAGGATAAAATAGACTTACAGTTGGGATCAAAAGGGTTCTTCAAAGCCATATTCTCAAAATCAGGGGATCGAGATAAAGTCTTTGAAGAAGGTACATATTTATTCAATTTTGTTGGGTTGCACATGAGATATTGGACAGACCATTTTGCTCCCGAGAAAGAATAATTCACAATGGCCCCTATTTGGATCCAAATGTATTCCCTCTTGAGGGAGTTTTGGGATCTTGAGATCCTGGAAGGAATTGAAAATACCCTGGGTTCTTTCATCAAAGTTTAAGATGTCACCAAATATTCCAGGTATATCTCTTACACTAGAATATTTGGCTGTATGAATGTTGCAAGAGCACTACCAGAGTCAACCATAGTGTCATACTAGGATGAAGAGTGGACCCAACCCATGGATTATGAGCACATCCCATTCAGATGCAGAAAATGCCACATCCATAGCCATCTTTTTAGGGACTTCCCTCTAAATGCTTCCTATTACACATCAAAATTACTCATTACGATGATGGCCTAGTGTCGTCATTACTAATGAAGCAAGTGTCGTATTTTGGCCACAAATGTCGCAAATAGCATACCTTCATCTTGCCTATGTTGTGTCTCGGACAACATTATTAAGAACACTTACAAGACACCTCAAAAGACTGGTTTTGAAGAGGAGAAGTCATTTGACAAAGAGTACAAGTATTTTTCCATGGAGAAACCCACTCAAAAATCATTTTTGGAAGGCAGCGCTCCCCTATACACTGTCAAGGAGCGTTGGTGCTCTATACCCTCTTTTGGGGGAGCGTTGCAACGATCTATGCCCCATTCTGAGGGAGCACTTCCCTTTTTGAGCGAATTTTCAACTGTTGAGAGAAATCAAGGAAGAATTCCCTCAATCTCTGGAGTTGGTTGGATTCGAATCTGAGGTCAAGCCTCGATATTAGGGAAGATCCACAATTGAAGGAGAAGAATCCTCAACGTAAACCAAGAATATATTAAGTGGTTAGGCCTCTCCAAGCCTATATAAGGAGGCCTCCTCATGGTGAAAGGAGAGACATTGTAAGGCATCAAACTTATGATCTCATAAGGGAGATATCATTGAAGCATCGACATTCTGTGTGTGGATTATTTGAGCAAGGGTCTGGACAAAGAGAGCTTGGTGAAGTTGTTGCACCTACATCTATGGATGTAAGCATCTCACTTTGTTTTCATTAATATAAATCTATGCTTGGCATGTTTCCTTTAAAGTTTGTGTACATTTCATGAACTTGTTTCTTTATAGATCCATTATGAATCTAATCATGGTAGAGTAGGAAGTATGTCTTGTTGTTGTTGCTCATTGTATTGCAGGACCTTCTGAAGAACTTGGAGATCAAGATCAGCCTGGATTGAGCAAGGACAAACATCGGTAAAAAGGTATTTACCCTTCTTCCTTCTTCTTCTTTGAATAGTTTAGCTTCATGAAAAGGAATGTCAATGTCCACAATAGCACTTTTTTGTCTTGGTCGTAGGGGTCTAGTATCTAGGAGGAAATCCAATTTGGTTGGGTTTCACATGAGATATTGGACAGACCATTTTTCTCCCGAGAAAGGAGAATTCACAATGACCCTTGTTTGGATCCAAATGTATTCCCTCTTTAGGGAGTTTTGGGATCTTGAGATCCTAGAAGGAATTGAAAATACCCTGGGTTCTTTCATCAAAGTTTAAGAGGTCACCAAATCTTCCAGGTATATCTCTTATGCTAGAATATTTGTATGTATGAATGTTTTAGGAGCACTACCAGAGTCAACCATAGTGTCGTACTAGGATGAAGAGTGGACCCAACCCATGGATTATGAGCACATCCCATTCAGATGCAGAAAATGCCACGTCCATAGCCATCTTTTCAGGGACTTCCCTCTGAATGCTTCCAATACCACAAACAAATAAAAAGAGGAGATGGACTAGGAGGGATTTTCCAAAATACCAAGCAAAAGAAAGGTAGGTAGACGGGCACCTAAACAGACAGCGACAAAGAAATTTCAAAACAATGCTAACAGTTTCCAAGCCATAGAAGGGAAACTAAGTAAACCAAGATAAAAATGAATTTCAGATGGAATAACCCAATAAATAGGAGGTAACAAGGGAGGAATACCCAAGAGGAGGAAGACATAAATAGATCTAGGCAAAGAACAAGTGGAAGAAGGAGAAATCATGATGAAATAAACACGGGTCAAAGGATCAGAGTCGAGGGAGGAAATAGAAACAGATACGACCTAGGATATGGATCTAGAGGACATTGAAGTGGATATGCCTGCTCTACCTGCAGAACATGGAGAACAAACATTAACCAACCTATCCATCCGCCAACTAAGAAAGTCACAAAGGGATATGTTGAAAGTAAAATAGACCATAAGCACTCAAGGGACCTCATCATCCATCATAGGTAATTTGGCTATAAAAACCAATCCTCTCAAACCCTTGAAAAAGAGCCTAGGTGAGGACAAAAGAGAGGAAGGAAGTCCCACAGACAGAAAATGGAAGAAATAAGGGCCCTTCTGGTGGATTCAAGCAAGGTAGTCGGCATGCCAGATAACTATTTCCCATCTCAACCTAAAATTTAATTATGAATGTCACATCATAGAATGTTAGAGGTTTGAACACCCTATCTAAACATAGAATGCTAAGAAATAAAATTAACCAGGAGAAAGCATATTTAGTGATGATACAAGAAACAAAGTGTGACATGGAAACGATGAGAAGAATAGCTATGAAAAATTGGAAAGGGAGTGAAATAGAAGGAATTGTAGTTGAAGAGGCTTTGAGAGGGCTATCCATCCTATGGGATTCAGACTACCTATAAATTGAGGTGATCTCATCTTGTCAACGAATTCTCATAGTAAAATTCAAAATTATAGGAACAGGGGAGTTGTGGTATGTCTCAAATGCATATGGACCCTAGGCCCCTGGGCTGAAGAGGTATTTTATGGACGAACTAAATCTTTTAGGTAACACTCTACAACAACAATCATGGGTAGTGGGAGGGGAATTCAACATTATTAAATCTCTTCTATAAAAGAAGGGTGGAATGTGTAGATTGGACCCCGAGAGTGTAGCCTTCGGGGCTCTAATAAAATGACTTAGATTAATTGGCGTCCCTATAATGAGAGGCTTATTCAATTGGAAAAAAAAAAGAGGGAAAACTAAAAGGATCTTAGTTCATCTTGATCGTTTCTTAGTTTCATAAACCTTTTTCTAATCCAAATGGGCCCTCTCAGTAGATGTCCTTCCATATTATGGTTCTAACCACTGGCCCATAGTCTTGGAATGACAATGGATCTTAAAGCAAGGATCAAAACCCTTTCATTTTGAAAATTTTTGGCTATACCACCCCAAATTCCTTTAGAACCTGGCATTTTGGTGGAAGGAACAGGAGAATCTATATGGAACAAAGATGTATCACTTCCAGCAAATACTTAGACATATTCACCATCACATTAAGAAATGGAATAAAGAGGTCTTCAGAAATATCTTTGAGGAGAAAATAAAACTGGAAGGAGAGATGGGGGAGATCCAAAAGGAGGTGATTCAGGGGATCCACTCGAAAGAAATTATCTCTAGGGAGGAGGAAGTAACATTGGAATTTCTCAAATGAGACAATCAAGAGGAAATGTTGTGGAAACAAAAGTCCAGAATCAACTGGCTCAAGGAAGGGGATAAGAACACCAAATTGTTTCACAATTCCCTTATACAAAGAAGCATCAGAAAAAGAATTACAACCTTCATATCGAAAGGAAGAGACATTAAAGAATCCTCGGAGGTTATCGAGGATGAATTAACGAACTACTTCAAGCACCTTCTGTCTGAGCCAAATCCCAATATAGAGGCAAAAATCAACAAAATCAAAGAGGCTATCCCCCCAATGGTCTCCCCAGAACATAATATAAGATAATGAGACCAACCTCAATGGAGGAAATGGAAACTATCGTGAAATATATAGCTTCATGGAAAGCCCCAGGTCCTGATGGTTTCACCACTTATTTTTTTCAGGATAGTTAGTCGATCTTAGGTGAGGATATCTGGGAAGTGGTTGAAGAATATTGTAGTTCCTTATCTATACTTTAGGCCTTCAATTCCACCTTAATCACCAAGGTCAAGGGGGGCAACTGAGTAGATAAGTTTCTCTTTATCTCCCTCTGTAATGTCATATATAATATTGTCTCTAAATTAATATCTTCTAGGCTTAATCCCATCCTCCCTANGGGTGTTTGAAGGAAGGAAAAATCTAGATGGGATAGTGGTAGCTCATGAAACCATTCACTCCCTCAAGGTTTCAAGAAAAATTGGGATTATTATGAAGCTTGATATGTCCAAAGCCTATGACCGAATGAACTAGAACTTCTTGAGATAGATGTTGTTATCTTTTGGATTTAGGATGGACTAATCTAGATGACAAGGAAGAAAATAACTTATTCTAATCATTGCCAAGATGATCACTTCTATTACTCAGACTGACAAATGCAATAATTGCCTTAAGCACATTTATTCAAAACCTACATGAATGCAAATGAAATCTGAAATGTAATGTGAATGAATAAACAAATGAAATTCTACGTGAATAATCAACTACATAATGTACATAACAATTAACAATTAAACATGTCATTATTGTAATAAATCTAATGAACAAATAAATAAATTAGTGTACCATAAATCTGCAAAATAAATTAAATTAATTAAATCACATGCTATGGAAACTGTAAGTCTATAATTAAAATAAAATCTCAATAAATTACTCCATTATCATTGAGACATTGTTCTAAGAGTCCCCCTCAACAATGGAGAGAGTTATCTCTTTTACACATAAATTCAATGGAAACTAGAAATAAAAAATATCTAAATAAACCCACTTATAGATTAGAAATCCATAGTGGTTACAATAATTTCCTAAATAACGAATGGTTTCCATGATCCTTACTAACAATTAGCAATTAATAAATAACTTCCAAGATCGTTTTATAACAATTAACAAATAATAAATAACTCCAAGATATTTTTCCCAAGAATTCCAAGATTCTTGGTCAACCACTCAAACTAATAATTTGTCTTGGAACTACAAAATTATCTCCATATCTTTAATTTTCTTGGATTAACATTATTGTTGCATGGATCCATAATTTTCATGTAGAGTAGTAACAACATGGCTCATGGTTCCAATGTCTCATAGTTCTGGTATTGGCTTGCGGTTCCAATGGCTCATAATTCTATTGTTGATATGTAGTTCCAATGGCTCAAGGTTCTGATTGCAACATCATTCTTTGGCTGAGTTTCAATGCAGAATAGTTCACTGGCGAGTTGCAACAACTATTGTAAGGAGTTGCAAAAACTATTGTAAGGAGTTGCAACAATGATTTGGAACGCATAATAGTTCCCTAGCGAGTTGCAACAAATATTGTAAGGAGTTGCAGTAACGAGTTGCAGTGTAGAATAGTTCTCTAGTGAGTTGTAGTGTAGAATAGTTCACTGGCGAGTTGCAACAATTGTTGTAAGGAGTTGCAACGCAGAATAGTTCCCTAGCAATTTGTTGCAATTGTTGCAGCCACTACTATAAGGATTTGCAACAATTGCATGGGAGTTGCAGCAACTGCATGGGAGCTGCAACAATTGGATTGCAGCAGTGGGAACCAAAATACATCTTGTGGCATGTCCTCATGCAACACAAAGCCTACATATACACTATGATCTACTTGGAAAATATGCTACTCAAAACCATATTTTAATGCAGTGTTCCTGAAAATGCTCACGGATCAAGTAAGAGAGATATGGTATTAGCAAATGTAGATTGTCCCTTTCAACTGCTTATTTTTTGTTGTTGGTTATTGTGGAACAACAACAATACCTTATTTTTCTCTTACTATTGGTTCTTGTGTGGCAACAACAAGGCCTTTTATTGTTCTTACTGATGGTTCTTATGTGATAACGACAAGGCAACTTTAAATTTTTCGTATCCCTAAATATTGAAGTGGAGTTGAACAAGAATAGTGGGGGAAGGTTATGGGTTGTAGAGGTGATGGTGTTCCCCCACCAAATTGAAGAGATTATCCACCCTTGAGGGATGTAAAAAAATGAGAAAGTTGGACAGAGGCCTAAGTGGTTTTCCAAATACAAATCCATAACATCCAATGAATTTAGATCAAATGAAAGAAAAATAAGCATACATGCACCTACCTAAGAATTCAATGAGCTTTGCAACAAGTGTATAGTAGCCAAATATGGTCCACAATGATGTAGAAACCTCGTAGGAGAGAGAAATGTGGAGCTTGGAACATGCATCATAGTGTATAACTTGGAACTTGTATCATCTGGAGCAACAAAACTTGGAAAACTTTATTTTTATATCAACTTGGAACTAAACTTTTATTTTTATTTGCAAATCTTTTCCACCAACATCATGGTTTTCACAAGGTTTCACCATCAAACTTTATTAGGGAAGAGGCTAGAACAACAAGGTAACTCAACATTGTAAGTGAGTTGAGTTAGTTTATTGCACGGGTTAGGGATGGGAAAAGCAAGAAGTAGGAAGTGATGATGTTGAAGTTGTGGCTTGATAATAGTGGAAAAGTTTAATATTCAAGGGAAACCACATAAACAAGGAATGATCTTTAGCATGCAATTATTCCAAACTCGGAAGGCATAAATGCATAGGCATACCATGGTACCGATGAATGAGCACAATAAATACTATGTATTGTGAAAAGCTTCATTTGCAGCAAGGATGTGGGCAATCTGGTGATGGATCTTGATTTCTAGGGTATTGGCCTTCTCTTTATCTTCAAATTAATTCTCCATTTGTCTTGTTCTTTGATCCATCTGCAACTTTGATGAAGAAGTTGGGACAACAATGCAATAATAAAGAAAGAGTAGCAACATCATGTAGTAGTACTATAACAAAAACATGTAGCAGCATGTAGCGGCACTATAACAACATCATTATAGACAACGATAAGCTCAAAAATGGATATGAGGGATGTCTGGAGGGTATGCCCCCTTTTTGCATGAAATTTTGTCTTCAAGAATCACTTTTGCATGAATTGACTTCCTTAGTCTTCCCAAGACCTGCAAAAAAATAGCACTTACCTGCAATAAAATGTGAGATCATGGAAGAAGAGGGGTGATTGGTCTCTCTCATCCAAGAAATACACAAAAAAAATGACAAATAGTTCTCATAAAACAAATCCGAGGTAGAATAAGAAAAACAAAATTAACTTTTTACCTGCTAAGGAGTGTTGGCGAGCTAGACTACCCAGTGGTATTTTGTTGATAAAATATTTTTTCAAGGCCTAATAGTAGTGATTAAAAATCCAAATGAAATTAAATTAATAGGCTATCTCCAGTAGAAATATATTTTAAAAATTCCCGAATATGCTATGCCAAATCTACTTAAGAACAACATGGAAGACATAGTTGTTTTCAAATTCCCTCCTAGACCAATATTTATTATTTTGAATATAACTTTTTCGTTTAATGATGGATCAACATGATTCCAATTGGATATAAAAGAAGACTCATGCCTGTATCCCCAGTAGAAACAGGTTTTGAAGACAGTAAAAATTGATGGGTCAAATATGCCAGTGAACAAATTATGAAACAAAGTTTCATGGGTGCAGATTTAAGATGGGCAGTTAGTATTGCAGGCATAACTTTCTCATACGATATCAAAATGTAGTGATTCCACTTGAATTATAAACTATATTCACAAAAGGAATATACCCTAGAAACAACTTTGAAAGATGTATCCATCAGGTCTCCAAAAAACCGACTATCCCAACTTTGTCCTTGAATTTCTTGTTTGACACCTAGTATGTATTTTGGCCACAATTTCTTCACTTGATATCCAAATTGAAAAATTCAAGATGGGTTAGGAAACATATTTCAAGGGCTACTTTAGATATAAACTGGTTTTAAAATTGATCCCATATGATTCCCCAAAACAATAATGTCCCAACTATATTTTTAGTAAGGTTAGTAATCTAATTGCCACAAAAAGTCCATTCAGGAAGTTATTTATTCCATTTTCCATTATGAATGATACAAGATTTGTAGAAAATGAGAAAAGTATACACCCAAAATCAATAAGAAAAGGGAGATCAAGTATTTAGTTCAAAATTGTGGTAATGAGAGTGAGACAATGAGAGTCTGGCATAACCACCATGGGAATTCAAGAGAATCCACGAAGTGTCTCATTATATATGAAATAAATTCCACATTTTGTTTATGAAATTGGGATCCTTGTATGATGAGGGATTTGAAAATTTGAATGACAACTACAACCACCATCAAGTTATTGACCAATCATGTATTTGTCATTATACTTAAAATCAAAGAGACCATGTATGGGTAGAAGCAATCAATGATGAAAAATAAAGGTTCAATAGGTAGAATGGGAGGGAAAGGAGACGATAGAAAAGAAAGGGACGCCATAAAGAATATGAGGAAGAGAAATGATGCAAGAGACAAGAGGGGAATAAAGATAAAGTGGAGAATATGGAAAGAGTGAAAATAATAAAAGATTGAACATGGATGGACTAGGAAGAAGATGATTCAACTAAGAACCCAATCAACCCATGAAATTATACATTATGATATAAATAATGGAAATTAACCATACCTGATCATTAAGCTTGAAGGCTTCTACTTCCCCTTGCACTTTCTTCAGTAAAATTCTCATTCACCAATGCATTCTTCCTCTTGCCAACTTCCTCAAGAATACAAATCGATCCTTTGGCATTTACTCTAATTGGTCTTCATGCTAACAAGAGTAGTTCCCATTAGGTGAGTTGTCTTGTTTCATTGTTTTCCTCTCACGTTATCCAATGTACCACTTGATTAGTATTTTTGGTGCATCCATCGTTGTCCCAGCTGGTGTAATGGCCACACAAAATAGTGACATGAATCCATTGTACTCAGAGTTGCGGAAATGGTCAACCTTTGGCATTGCAACAACATTCAACCATCGGTGTCACAACATCGCAACCAATGTTGCAGTAAAGCAGTCACTGTTGTAACAGTCGTGGTAACATCTGTAACTTTCTTTAACCTTCTTGTCGACTTGAAAACAAATTAATACAATGACCAACTCTTACTGCACCGGGTGTTTTGGGGGTTCTTTCCTTTTATTCTACAATCATAAAAATGAAATGCACCTCACAAGATGAAAAGAAACACATGCTAAAAAACATTCTAAATGCACACTTATCAAAACAACAAAAATAGACGAAATTGATACTAGAAATAATATTGCACCATTGATAGTTCTCTGGAAACGATGCCAAAAATTATGGGTCTTTTAATCACCTCCCTAATTTCTCAAGAAGTCAATTAGAAAGACTATGCATTTAATTATCAATATAGGGCTCATATGGAACTTGCGAACTATCGTGCACTTTATATGCAGGAACAACTATTCTTTATAAGTGTTGTAGTCATAGTGTCAATGATTACCTTTGTAGGAAGAGTATGAGAAGTTCACAAACTTGGAAAGGTTCTAAAGCTACTTGCATGAAATAAATTCACATGTTTCCAAAAGGAAACAAACATGCTGGAAAATGAAACACACCAGCAACAGGTATCAGGAGTATGAATCAATTGTCTCTTGAAGCAACCCCAAAAATCTAATTCTAGGAACACACACATTCTTGAAAATAAACACACAAGTTACAGGATCGGGAGTATGAATCAACTATCTCCCGAAGTGACCCTAGCTATGTGCTGAAAGAAAATCCATTAACTAATTGCAGGGGATGTAAATACTAATCTAGATCGCAAGGATAACTTATTCTAATCTTGACCAAGATGATCACTTCTATTACTTACACCGACAAATGCAATCATTGTGTTAATCACATTTATTCAAAACCTACATGAATGCAAATTAAATCTGAAATGTAATGGGAATGAATAAACAAATGCAATTATGCGTGAATAAACAACTACATAATTTAAATAACAATTAACAATTAAACATGTCACGATTTCAATAAACCTAATGAAAAAATAAATTACTTAAATAAATCAGTCTACCATAAATCTGCAAAATAAATTAAATTAATTAAATCACACGCTATGGAAACTATAAGTCTATAATTAAAATAAAAAAATCAATAAATTATTACATTATCATTCAGACATTACTTTAAGAGTCCCCCTCAACAATGGAGATAGTTATCTCTTTTATACACAAATTCAATGGGAACTAGAAATAAATTTCAAGATCCTTACTAACAATTAG
>ML798078.1:0-12915 GCA_009831015.1 Picea engelmannii
GGTAGGGTGGAAGATTAACTTGTTGAGGTACTCCTACAGACTGCGAAGTGGTTGGAATAGGAGGGGAAGTCTCTTCTTCTACAGGGGTGGTTTGAGTGTTTCCTTCTTCAGAATGATTATCATTTTCTTCTTGAATTATTACCCCAGGATTTGATTGATTTACAACTTTCCCTGATCTTAGTTGAATTTCATAGGTGGGAAAGGTTTGAACTTCTGCATTCTGAACAGGGTGGGTGGGTTGATTATTTGGGTTAGGGATTGGCTGGGCAAGGATTGTTGTTGGTCTCAAAAGGTTGTGGGAAGCTTGGTTTTGTGGTTTTTGATTGGCATTTATAGATACTTGTTGCTATTGATTAGGGTTCAAGGGGACTGTAAATTTTTGTTGTATAGGAGGTGGAAGTAAAGCTTGCATCTGTGGTGCATTAAATCCAGCTAGTAATTGGGAAATGTTTGTAGGATACTGTGGATATGTAGGGTAAGAGGGATTCCCATACAAAGGCCCCCTCCAACCTTGTTTCCAAGCTTGAGTTTGAGCTTGTTGAGGTGTCCATTGTGGATAGGTAATTGGAGAAGGACCCCATTGTTGTTGTTGATACTATGCATTAGGTTCATAAAATGCATTGGGGTTTTGCTCTCTCCAAGGTCTTCTGGAAGGGTATGGTTGTTCTTGTGAGACTCCTCCTCCCCTATACCTGGCTTGTAGCTCAAGAAAAGTTGGACACTCAGATGTGGGGTTCTCTAGTGTACACATGCCATGGATTTCTATGACATTTAATGGGCATTCTTTCTCACCATGCTTCTTTCGACATCTAGGACAAAAGATTGATAAAACAGTCTCTTATTCTTGTTTCTTTTTCAGTTTTAGGGTATCTAAATGGTTACTGATTGTGCTCAAGATGTTTGTTTTAAATTTCTCTAATAAGTTTCCTAACTCAATTCTGGTGACAGTCCCTGAGCTTTGTCTTGTATTTCTACTAAAAGAATATCTTGGTCATTTTCCTATTTTAGCTTGTCCTCTTGAGTATATTCTACAGTAATCTGCAAACTCTGCAAAAGGCTTTTGGTGCACATCTCCTGAACTTAACAAGTTTAAAACTTCTATGTAGTCATCTATAATACCTTTCAAAAATATAGTTCTTACTACAACTGGGTATGTGGTGAATAATTTTGATTTCTGATAGTTGTATAAGAACCTTTCTAAGTAGTCTTTAGGGCTTTCATCTTCTATTTGCTACATTTTAAAAATGTCATTTTTAGCATTATCCTTACAATAGTCTTGGTATTTATGTAAAAATGTGTCTTTCATCTAATCCCAAGAGAGAATTGTATTTTCTCCTAAGCTCATGAACCAACTTAAGGTTGAATCCTTCATTGTGGCAGGAAAGAGCTTAAGTTTTTCAGCATCGTCTGAGTAGTTATAGCTTCTACATAATATGTAAAACTCGAGTAAAAATAAGTCTGGATCTTCAGTTGACATACCTGTGAAAGTGGGTAACGATGATAGTGGGATGTTTTTGATGCTGATGTTTCTGGAAATATCCAAGAATGGAAACCCAAAGGTCTCAGTCTCAGTGGTTGCATTTCCTTCTTCTTTTGTCATTTCGCTAGGTGTTCCTCCTCCACTGATAGATGGTTCAGAAATTGGATTTTGTGTGTCTCTCAAACATTCAGTTCCTTCAGCAGATTCATGTTCTGCCTACCCCAATGTTGATTCTTCCATTTTAGGTTCTTATTCCGGAGCCTCACTGGCTCCCCTTGAAGTTCCTCCTGGCTTCAGAGAACCTCACTCTAGTGGCCGCATGGCTCTTCACTCATGTCTTAAACGTTTTATCCTCCTCCCTCAAGAAGCCTTTAAAATCATTCAAAAACTATGAAACAATCTAAGCTAAAAATCACTTCCTACTGTTTGCAACGCCCCGCTAATATATTGCATGTATCTAAAACTAAAATGTCCAAACCATTTGTGCCATATCCTACTACTTTCATTAGCATAAGTAATAAGTAAAGCAGAAACAAGTTCAATGAATTCAAAAAAAGTATACAATCTAGACTGATGATTTACCTCACTGGTAGCAACCCTAGAGTTGGTTTGCATGTCATAGATGTCCACATAATTTGCTTTGAATATGAATTTATTTTCGGTGCCGAAATTCGTCATCTGATACACAGAGAAAAGGTTGACAAAAGTCATGGGAACATGCAACACATTCTCGAAGATTTCATTGGTAAGTTCAATCCTTCCTTTGTCGATGACTTTGGAAAACAAGTTGTCCCCCATCAGAATAGGAGACCCTTTGCATCCATCCAAAGAATAGTATACTACTTTTGAGGCAACCATGTGATGTGATGCTCCTAAATCAATGATTCAAGCATCGGGAGAGGAGTTGATGGCAATCAAGGCATGGCTAGAATTGCCTTTCTTGGAATTTAGATCTTCTGGCTTCTTATTCTTGGCACGCTTGAGAATGATATTTCCAAGGTCGTTTTTATTAAGTATTTGAGACATCAGATCTATTTGTTTTTGCATGCATGTGGATTTCGAATGGAATCCTTTTTGACAGTACGTGCATTTCTCCCCTTTTCTTCCCTTTTCCCCTTTGGATCCGGAGGCATTGGTGAAGGGTTTTGTGTACCCTTCCTTCTTCGAATGTGCATGAGATTTTTGTTTATATTTATCTTTAGATTTCTAATATTTTTTGCTTCCATCATTCATAGTGAGTGTATGCACCCTTGGGCCTTTGATTGTGCCCATGTTGAGGAGCTTGGTTTTCTCTTGTGTCAGGGATTCGATAAAGTCATCAAGAGAAGGCATCTTCTAGGTGGCTGCAGAGGAGAATCTAACAGTATGGAATGTGGATATGGATATAGAGAATTCAAGATCAATCTTGGAGAGAATGGTGAGAACCATTTTTTTCTCCTCCTTCAATTTATCAACCCCTCAAGCTTTCAGTTGCGATAGTAAATACTTGAATTTTGTAAAGAAATATGGGATATTATCGAAGCTTTTTGGATCCAATGTGAGCAAATCCACCTCCAACATGTGTCCCCTCATCTCATCATGTTTTCAAAATATCCCTTCCAAGGCGATCCAAGCTTCATTGGGAGTCTTACAGGAAGATATATGAAAAAGGAGATCGGGAGAAATAAAACTGCAAATTGTTCCAAGTGCCTCATCCATGCAATTTAAATACTTGGATTTTTCTATGGATGATGTCGATTTTGTATCTGTATTCAAGGTTAACCTGTACAACCCTCTAGTTTATATATGTATGGCTATTTTCTCCTTCCATGAAAAATAGTTGTAAGGTGTAAGAATGAATTCTTTTTGGAATTCTATCTTTCCGCTGTCTTCAATCTTTTGTACCTGCAAACAATTTTGGTGTAGTTTTTGCTTAACATTCCATCGGCTCTGATACCATGTAAATGTGTTGAACCTACATAGAATATATCTAGATAAACAATAATACACACATTTGCAGAGAGAATTAGAGAAAGAAGAAGAAGGAGAGAAAGAATGAAAGAATTCTCATTAACCGTTGTGAATAATGAATAATTTACACATGATATACTCTACATATCTCAATGAGTGCCAACTGGAGGAGAATCAATGCACCATAGTGGTGGTATAGAGTGACCTGGACACACACCAACAATTACAGGAGTGAACTGCCACCTAGTATAGTCTCTCAAGCAATTATGGGAGTGAATTGCCACCTAGTTGAGTTAACTAGTCAACTAGTCTTCAGTTAACTGACCGAACATAAAGTAGTGAGGAGTTAACTCGGGGAATCAAAGGTAATGCGTCAGTATAGTGATTATACCAAGGAAAGGTCAAATTATCATGGTGATTATCCCAATGTTGCATGGTGATAAAACCAATGCATCATCTAAACCCAACTCAACTAGTCAAGCTGGAGTGTCAACTGAAAGAGAATATTCTGCAGGTGGAATATTCTCCCCTAAAATATAGGAGACTGGATAATGACTAATTATGACTAATAAACAAGGAAAAACCTTAGGAAAAATAAATCCTAGGTGTGTGTGAAGTAACTCCAATATGATGGTCTTGGAAAAGTGATATATGAAGACACTGAATAATGATTCATAGATAATGTCTCATCTCACCACATGATTGGTATGATATCAATATTTTTTACTTTCTCATAATTTGACACAAATTTCTTTGTTGGATCAGGAACCAACACCAGAAAAGAAATAAGGGGGTATGGATATGTAATAACCCATCTTGAGTCCGAAGGATTTATGGGTATCGAACATAGGATGTATATTATGAATTTAAAGAAAAATATACTCTCAATTGTGGCATTTGAAGATTAAAGATATGTAGTCGCATTCTAGAATGGCCAGGTACTTGTGTATCTAAGGGAAGATACTCTAGACAAGACAATAGTGTTTAGTATTCATAAGGAGAGGTTGTACAGCTTACTGGGAAGACCTATAGTTTGGTCCAATGGTCACTTGGATTCAAAATTAGATTCAATGTCATATTCAAAATCAACTTCAAAGGCATTTTCAAAGGTCGGAAATTGCGAGACTCCTCCTAGTACACTGGGAAGAATGAGTCCATAGCTAAACCATCTTTACAATTTTGTAAATGTGTATATGTGTAAATGTAATATGAATATGTGTAAATATCCTAAAAGTATATTAGAAGGCTTGTAATACAATCATGGTAAATTATAAGAGTGATAGGGACTATGTAAATTTATATATGGCCACCTTGTATGAGTGAGAGGAATTTTTTAAGAGAGTGTCTATATTGCCACCTTATATGTTGTAAAGAGTGAGAGGAATCTAGTTGGAGATATTTCTAGATATCCAACTTACACTTTGTTTTATAGTGAGAGGAATCTCATTATAGATTTCCAGATAGCCACCTATATACATATTGTTTTACAGTGAGAGGATATTGTTATGAAGATTTCTAAAGTTTTTAGACAACAATATGGACAATTTTGTTGTCTTGTAAATAGCTAAAGGGCTACCTATGGATTGAATTTTATAAGACAAAAATCTTGATTCCTAAGAACTTAAAGTGAATGAATAGAAGGATGTAGGTAGCTAGAACATGTATATCAGAAGTAGAAAGAGCATTGAAATCATGCAAAACTTTATAGAGATGGTAAAGAAGAAGTAATACTCTTCAAGGAATAAGAGGCATAAAGGTGCATGATATAAGCATTTTTAAATACTATGTCATGTTCTTTTGGATGTATACCTTGAACAGAAGCAACCAAGTACAAATGATAAAAGTACAAGAAAAATTGTTCTTCGGGGAATGAGTGAAAATGGACAGAGTAATCATTCAGGGACTACTACATATACATCATAGTACAAGAACATAGAGTCCAAAAGGGAAAGGCATATATTAACATTAAAATTATTTTCATATTGGAAAAGATGGACTATATTTAGCATAAGGAGATGGGAGTGGGTGTTGAAATAGACAATACAAGTATTTCAAAGATTTAGTGTTGAAATATTGGGTTGGTTGTCATTGATTTCAATTCTTGAAGAAAGTATGAAAATAGATTATGGTAGCCCCGAAGGTATGTTCATGGAACCCTCAGTTGATCTTCGAATAAATACATGAAGGTCTATGTTCTTGCAAGTAATACTATCATAGATGGATAATATATGCCATGTCATTTCTGGAGATATGTGGTACGAAACGGGGTTCCTCACGGTTCGGGAGATATGGCCTTGTGAAATTAGAAGACCCTCAAGAATAATCTAGAAACCCCTAGAAGGTCAACAAGAAGTATATTATTATAAAAGCCCCTAGAAAGTCATCAAGAATTTTTTTAGTCAAAGTGGTTGCAACAAGAAGTTAATTATGGGTAAAGTAGTTGTAACAAAGAAATTATGAATTTACTAATTATAGGTAAAGTAGTTGTAACAAATAAATTATGAATTTACTAATTATGGGTAAAGTAGTTGCAAAAAAAATGTGGGTTATCCCTAGAAGAAGGAAAAGGGGTAAAATCGTTACAAGATGGCCCCTAAAGGAAGACACTTGGGAAGTATAAATAATATATCAAGAGACTCCCATTAACACCTATTCATCATATTTAATATCTATCTTGTGAAAGGTTTTTGGAAGAGATTTCATTGACAAATATGAGGTAGTGCAAATATAAAACAACGAAGGAAGAGTGACAGTAAAGTTTTGTGACTGTAGAGAAGAGTGAGGGTTTTTTGAAAAACCGTAGTTTATTTGATCCCCGTGGGTCAGACTACTAATTGTTGGTTGTGGAGCCTGATTATCTTCCTGATTCAGAGGTCCTTGTTTTCAGTCGTGTTTATACCCCATGAAGTATTTACACCCCAGAAGTATGTACACTCTTCCACGTGGGGGAGTGCAGAGAGGGGGTACCCCCTCTGCGGGGTCCGGGGGGGCTATCCCCCCAACTGGGGGATCTAGGGGCAAGCGGGCCCCCAGTGGGGGTTCAGGGGCGAAGCCCCCGAAGAAAAAATTGCCTTGTAAAAGTATATTGTAATTTCATTGTAAATATGGACCATTCATTATAAGGTCGCAGATCTAATGGTAGAGATTATGTTAGGGTTTTCTGCCCTAGAAGGCAACCCTCTTTTATGAGGGAAATGTATTGTGGCTATAGAGGCGAGTGAATATTGTATTCTGAGAGAGGCGACTGTGAGAGAAAGAAGAGGAAGTTACAATGGGTTTTGCTGTAGGTTGTATCCCTTCATTTGCTGGATAATAAAAAAGGAAGGACCTGGCAATTTCTCTGGTGGACGTAGCCCACACTGGGTGAACCACGTAAATCTGTGTCTCTCTTGTATTGTGTGTCTCTTGTGTTTTGTTTCTACATTTGTTTTATTTTATTGCTCCGCGGTCCTGTTTTTCTAACACTAATGTCCTGCAAGGAAACCCCATGGGTTTCCGATAGTTCATCACATGAGGAAACGCGAGAGAATTGGCTTCATCCTAGGAGGCAAAGCTAGATCTGAAGGGTGAGGTGTGCAATAGACTACATGAACTGAGGAGAGTCGACAATCATGTGTGACAGTGTTTAGGTACAATAGAGTCATCTACAAAAATAAAAGTTATGTTTGTGTGGTTGTTTGAAGTTGGATCTTGGTGATTGCTCGAGGTATGGTGGTGTGAGGTTGAGTATATTCCCTTGAGTTGTTATTGGTTGTATGGTACATGTTGTATGAGGTATATCTATAGAGGACCATTTTTGGTGCACTTGTTGTTTGTACTTGGAACACATTATTGGGTATTTTCTTGAGGCATATCTTGTGTCATATGGTACATGTTTGAGAAATTTTAGTTGAGTTGTCCTGTTTATGATAGTGATACATGTTGAAGTTGCATAACAATGAGGGTTTGATACATGGTTGATGTAATAGTTCACTATATTTGGAATATGGATATTGGTATATGTATGGCACATGATTAGAGAGACATATTTCGGATCCTAGATACATGGTTTGAGCTATACACTTGTGATATTGGGTATGAGATCTATGTGATCAGATCTAATTGGTTGATGAGATCGATGTGACAGGTTTTTCAGTGATAGGTTTTATAGTGAGAGGATTTATAATGATAGGATCTATAGTGACAGGTTGGTCTCCATTTATATTTCAGGGTGGCAGGACGGGGAAAGGAAAGTGGGTTGTATCCTCCTTATGGTTGGTTCCATAAAACTAATGGTGTTGTAGCTTCCTTCAGGTTGGATCATGAGAAACTAGGGGGTCGAAACCTCCTTCTAGTTGTAGATGGAAAAGAAGGAAGTGGGTGCTTCCTATGAATGTATTTATTTTGACATATAAGGAAAGGGTTATGTGGTTTTCTCCTTCATTGGGTTTCCATGTAAAATATTGGTGTATTGTGTACTTGTGTGGTTTCTTATTGTTCACTATTTATTTATATTATTTATAATGTTTTGAATGCTATTGATGAATTGGTCATAAATTTAAAAAATACATATTGTTCTTAAAAGTAATAAAAGTATCAATATTGATTCACTCCCCTCTTAGTATTCCAACAATTGGTATCAGAGAAGGTCCTTCAAGAAGCAATCTAACCATTGGAAGGAGATCCTGTAATATCCTAATATTGGAGTACCACAGTTTGACAGTTAGAACTATGCATTATGGGGAAAAAGGATGAAAACATATGTGTAGGCATAGGGATTTGATGTTTGGCGTGTAGTAGTAGATGGATACAAGGCACCAACCACTCCCCTGATAGACAAGGATGGAAATAAACTTAAAGATAATGATTCAAGGGATAAAAATGTTACCCTCAATGATTTGATTGAATCAGTACATGTCAAGGTTATGCATTGTGAATCCACAAAATATGTTTGGGACAAACTTAATAATATCTACAAAGGATACACCAAAGTCAAGGGAGTTGAAATTCAAACCTTTAGATCCAAGTTCAAACAATTAAAGATGGATGAAGATGAAAAAAATGTAGCCTACTTTCAATGAGTTGATGAAACAATGAACTCTATTAAAGACTTGGTAAACCAAATGAAGGAACGATTTGTTATTCAAAAGGTACTAAGGTCTCTTTCGATGAGATTTGATCCAAATATTTTAACTCTAGAAGAAAGAGTCGACCTAGATACAATGGCCATGGATGAGTTACATGGGATACTCACAACTTATGAGATGAGGATAGAGAAAGTAGTCAAATCACGAAGGAAACAACACTTAATGCATCTAAGAAAACAAAGAAAAATAACAAGAAAAAGCGAAATTCATATTGTAGTTGCAGTGATGATTCAGAAGAAGATGAAGAAATGGAAAACATCATCAAAATTTTTAAAAGAGGAACTGGAAAATACAAAGGTATGCTTCCATTAAAATCTTTTAATTATGGTGGTATTGGTTAGTTTGTTGATTAATTGGGTTGGTTTTCATTGATGTCAACCCTTGAGCATAAGGATTCTTGGTGATACACCTATCCATGTTATATAATCCCTCTCATATGGTGACCAACTAGGTGTTCTTGGCTTGTATGTGCTTGTGTTATTCCATTATGCTAGCCGCCAAATGTTGAAAGACATGCATGTGGGAATACATATCTGTAATGGATTCCTCTAGTTATGTTCTAATTTTTTTTACAAATGATTTGAATTCTTGCAAGTTTCCTTCATCTAACCTCACTTGTTGGAGTTTATCTTCTAGTTCTCTAATCCTGACATCTTTCTATTGGTTTTGGCGATACAATTTCTTAAGGCTTTGATCTGTGGTTGTGGTAAAGGAGGTGCCAGCGGATGCTATGGAGAGTGGATATTGGATGGAATCCTTTGTTACAGTATTCTTTGTGACAATGTATAATAGGTTGTCCCCTGTGGTTGGTACCTTTCGTACTTGAAATTTTTCAACTTTGGCACTTTGCTTGATTTATATGGGATTTGAAGTCCCAATTCCATCCCACTGAATTGAGGTTGACTTCTAGGGACTTTCATTGATGACTCTGGAAACCTAGTTTCCATTGGTGACGCATCATATTTAATATCTTCTTCATCTCTTTTTCATTGCTACTCCTTGGCTACCTTGGCTACAACTTCATTTGCTACTCTTTTCTCTGTTGTTTCTTCCTCTACAATTTATTTCTTGGTTGCATCTTTTATTTTTTCTCTTTCATCCTTCACTGCTTTCTCGGCTAATGATTTTGATTCCACTTTTTTTGTTGCTACATCAGCTTCTGCCATTGCTTACCTTCTTCAAAATTTCTCCTTTTCTTAGCGGCATCCTCCTTATTTTTTGTATCTTTTCCCTTTTTCTTCTTTTCTTATCATTTTTTATTCTTCCTCCTAGGCTAATTCAGAATGTGTGGATTTCATTTCTTTTTTCACTTCTTGTTCCCCCTTCATTCTCTGTGCTTCTTCATGGGATTTCTTCTCATCAGTGATCCTCCCTATGGGCTTGACCTATATTGTGGAAATTACTTCATCATAACTATTGGCCCTGCAGTGGATTGCTTGTTCCTCCCAAATAGACAAAGTGTACTCCTAAGTATGCTTGATCTAGATACAATACTCCTAAACCACCTTTTTGGGGTTATTTCTTCTAAATATTTCTTCTCTGAAGAAATACAACAACAATGTATCCACTTCAGCTTGAGCCTACTTGATATTCTTGAAAGAGTATTATCTAATCTATAATGGGAGTGGGTGATAGATAGCTTTATTTCCACATAAGGGAGCCACCTTGACTCGATGAATCGTCACTTGATAAGAAACCTATTGAAGTAAAAAAAATTCGAGGAAACATATTGGGAGTATATCAGGAGATTTGGTAACCCCATATATTCTGATGTAAGTCCCATGCTCCATTAGGTACTAGTCCCAAATATTTATTATTATAGCTAAATCTTTATCTATCATGCACGAGGCTGGCACACAGAAAATGAATTCATACAAAGGGGATAACAAGTGATCACATATCTTGTGGTATTTTAGCCTCTACTTGTGCTCCCAAAGAACCTTGCAGTAAATTTGTATGGATGGGTATGTGGGTTTCCATTTCCAACCAATCTTAGGATATTGATGTGACATGCACATTATATCCAATAGATACGATGGCATGTGAAAACGTGGAAATGTCCTAGTCTCGAACTCCTTAACGGGTGTGATAGCCTCTTTTAGCATGGCTAATAATATATCATACCAATTGAGTGTTGACTCTTCATCTGTGGAGTAGTATATAAAGGGAATTAAGGAGAGAGTAAACATAGAAAACTCTTGATCCCCATACAGTCTGCAAAGCATCACCACTATATATTGGTAGGGTGTTCTCCGTGCAGTGGTCAGATACTCACCAGATGGTCTGTGATTGAAATTTTTATTTGGTTTATACAATATCTTGAACAAGTCTTTTTATTTGTGCTTGAACGCATTGAGAAGTTACTCATCCATATTTTGCGTTCCCTTTTCTATATGATGACATTTTTCCAGAATGACTAGCTAGAACGAAGCTATGGACTCTCCCCTAGAATTGAGTATGTATATGTTTTCCAAGTCCACATCCTTGAGAATCCACACAATTTCATATACTCAAGGGAACGCTATAGCATGATATGCTACCCTATGTAGTCCCAACCTCCAAATATTCTTGAAGATTTTGGGTTCTTCTTAGTCTTCAGCTTCCACCAGGAACATCTATCTTTTGAACATCTGAAATACCTCACCCCATTTGAGTGAGTCTCCTCCTTTTTCTAGGATTCCTATTGTGTCATCGTACACTTCTCCTGGAGAATCAGGTTCTAATGTGGTGACATCTATGAACCTACAATACATAGTGAATAAATCCAGTGGTGAAGATGACGAAAAAAATGAAATATCAGTTTCTAAAAGGATATAAGAAATGAGCATTTGAATGGACACTAAATAAAAATATTCTCAGTCGAACATGTGCATGATACCTGAAGAATCACTTGTGTTAATTTGAGGGGGGAATACATCTTCTAAAGAGGATAATATAATATGGGACATGGTGAAAGTGTGAGAAGGGAACTAGGTAAATCAATGAAGTTTTCACTAACTTGGCCGAAAAATATTCTGGGGCCAGAGCACTTGATGGGAATTTCCCCAGTATGCACCAAAACAAATTAGAAGAAATATTTTGGTGAAGGGATCTCTCTATCAGTTTTATTTGTAGCAACTTCATAGAAGAGTAGGGTCAATCCAAAGACAATCTTACAAATTTCACTAGTAGGGTCGGAGATTTTCTTGTTAAGTCCTTTGGTACACCATCGGAGGTGATGTTGTTAAGTTCCTCAATGGGTGAAATTAAACATCATAGAGGTTAATGAAAATTACATCGAAATGGACCGGGGTGAATTTTAGAAAGTGTATCAGTTGGGATCAAAGAAATTTATACAAATCTCTATGAATTCACTGGCTAAGTTCTTGTTAAAGTTGTTAGTTACACCAGAGATGAGGGATGAAGGGAATCAATGATGGGGTTGCGGTTAGGGTTTCCTAAATATTTGAGGTTTAAAAATATGCCACCACTAAAGAATATAGTTAAGGTATATCTAGTGGGGGATGAGTTTTGAAGGGCTGGTAGATAGATCCATAATGATATTTACGCCAAGATACAAAACCTATCCCTAATCTTTGTAGAATATAAAAACGTGAAGAGTGTGTGAGCTAGGGCTTACTTGGAGAAAGCGACACATGGAAAACCAAGTGAGATGGATAATGAATCCTATCACAAGTGTGTTATCTCATCAATAGAAACAATCATCACTCTCTTCCCTTCTAGGTGATAGAAAGAACAATGAAAAAATGGTCATACCAGAGGTAATGGTAGGAAGACCTCCAATGTCCACCGAAGAGGTAATTCTAACTTGGTTGATGGCAAAACGAGTGCATCGAAAAGTTTTGCAAGAATTTTATTGGTCAAAGTCTTTAGTGCATCAAAGACGTTTTGGGGAACTTCTTAGGTTCAACTAGCAGAGTTCATGAGAACTCTTCCAGCTAAGTTGGAGGAGTTAGTATTATCTTTGTCGGTTATCAATTGTGCATTTTGACATACTTCCAGGAAAATTCTCCAGTTTACTAGAGGCCTTCAGAGGAATTCCTCCAATGTGTATTATATTAATAAATATGAACTTATCCAATAGCCCAAAAGGATTCTTAAAACAATTTCAAAGTGCCAAAACCAAAAATAAACCAAACCAAGATTGAATGAAAACCATGGTAGCTCTTTTGATCCGGATTATTTTCGGCACGAAATGAGAGTGGAGATATAATAAATAAATGCACAAAGATATTGCAGATATTCAATAATATAACAGGAATGTATCATAGATGCAACCATAAACACAAATATACAGTAATACACGATTTCTATTAATCAGAGAAATGTACAGAGACTGTAAAAATACAGAGTGAAAGA
>ML798078.1:14933-26684 GCA_009831015.1 Picea engelmannii
AAAAATGAAATATAATATATTATATCCTAGCTAGGAGATAACTATGGTAACCGAATGAGTAGTTGACATGAAGCTAAACTCTGTGAATAACTTCACTCAATTTTTTTTTATGAAGTAGCAAAGTTAGATAACACACACATACAAATACTTAACCAGAATACTCTAAATCATATTATCGCATACATTATCAGCTCATATACTCAATATATAAACATAATAAATAATAGAAAACTTGTGAGAATAATATTAATTGCATAATAAAAGTATATAGGAAAAATATATTCTTATATCACATGTAAATAGTAGACAATTTGTTAAAAATAGTTCACAACAAACAACAATTTACACAATTTTTTCTCTATGTCAAAACTGGCCCTGAGGGATTCTCAATATTAGTTAACACAATATTTTTACCAAAAATGGTTTCGTGAGTGTATACAATGCTTGAAGAGCCCCTTCAAAATTGTCCTTTTCCTTTATTTATAGATATCCTATAAAACTACTAAAACATATTCTTGAATTACTCAAGAAGTAGTTACAAAAACCTATCGGCTTCCCTCACTAGCCATTTGACATGTGTAATAATGAGGAAGAAGCTAAACTCATTTGGAAAAATACAAAATAGGGTACATTTGTTAGCAAATTCGAATTTTCTATTTCATCTTGTTCACGTGCCTTTGTCTCTGATGTAAGCAGTCCAAACCTCGTATTGGTCAAAGAGTAATATGACCCTATGGTATGAAATTTATTAAATAACTTCTTCATGCAAGGCTATGTTGTCATTGGGAGTCTTGATGTCCTTCACCAAGGTGTTTTTGAATGCTTGGATCATAGTGTGGACCTTGGTGGTTTGAACAAGGTGTTGTTCCATTAGCTCAATTGTCTCCTTTGTAGATGCCTCAGTTACCTCATGTCTATGATTTTTTCTTTTTTGGATCTACTCGAGGAGCTATTCCATAGTGTCATTTTTTTCAAGCTCTTCTATAGGAGGAAGGAGATACTTTTGTGGCAAATCTTGCACTACTTTATCAATTTGTGTACAAATAGTGAGTGAGCTAGTTGTTTCCTTTTCTTCTCTTTTCCCTGCTCGCTAACACTGATTGATTGATGCATAATCAATATTTATTTCTATCTCTGAGGGGCAGGGAAGCTTGACTGGAGCATTGAGATTCTTGGTGATCCACCTATCGATGTTATCTAATCCATATCACATGGTGACCAACTAGGTGTTCTTGGCTTGTATGTTTCTGTGCTATTCCATTATGGTAGCCAGAAAATGCCAAAATACATGCATGTGGGAGTACATATTTGTAATGGCTTCCTCTAGTTATGTACTGACTTTTTCTACACATGATTTGAATTCTTGCAAGTTTCCTTCATCTAAACTCACTTGTTGGAGTTTCTCTTCTAGTTCTCTAATCATGACATCTTTCTCTTCGTGAATCTACTTGCAATAAATACATGACGGTCAATACATGACGATCAATGTACTTGCAAGTAATACTATCATAGATGGATAATATATGTCATGTCATTTCTTATGATATGTGTTACACAATGAGTTTATTCACAGTTAGGGAGATATGGACTTGTGAAGTTAGAGGACCCTCAAGAATAATCTAGAAACCCCTAGAAGGTCAACAAGAAGTCTATTATTCTAGAAGCCCATAGAAAGTCATCAAGAAGTTTTCTAGTCAAAGTGGTTGCAACAAGAAGTTAATTATGGGTAAAGTAGTTGTAACAAAGAAATTATGAATTTACTAATTATGGGTAAAGTAGTTGCAACAAGAATGTGGGTTATCCCTAGAAGAAGGAAAAGGGGTAAAACCATTACAAGATGGCCCCTAAAGGAAGGCACATGGGAAGTATAAATACTATATCAACAGAATCCCATTAGAAACTATAGAGCATATTTAATATCTATCTTGTGAAAGGTTTTTAGAAGATATTTCATTGACAAATATGAGGTAGTGAAAATCTAACACAATGAGGGAAAAGTGACGATAAAGTTTTGTGACTGTAGAGAAGAGTGAGGGTTTTGTGAAAAGCCCTAGTTTATTTGATCCTCATGGGTCAGACTACTAATGTCATGTGAGGCACCCACATGGGCTTCCTATATCTCATCACACGAGGACCCGCAAGACAACTGGCTTCATCCTAGGAGGCAAAGCCATATTTGAAGGATGAGGTGTGCAACAAACTGCAGGAGCTGAGGAGAGTCTACATGCATGTGTGACATTGTTTAGGTACAATAGAGTCATCTACAAAAGCAAAAGGTATGTTTGTGTGGTTATTTGAAGTTGGATCTTGGTGATTGCTTGAGGTATGGTGATGTGAGGTTGATTATATTCCCTTGAGTTGCTATTGGTTGTATCGTACACGATGTATGAGGTAGATCTACAGAGGCACATTGTTGGTGAACTTGTTGTTTATACTTGGAACACATTATTGGGTATTTTCTTGAGGCATATCTTGTGTCATATGGTACATGTTTGAGAAATTTTAGTTGAGTTGTCTTGTTTAAGATACTGGTACATGTTGAAGTTGCATAACAATGAGGGTTTAATACATGGTTGATGTAATAGTTCACTATATTTGGAATATGGATATTGGTATATGTATGGCATATGATTAGAGAGACATATTTGGGATCCTATATACATGGTTTGAGCTATACACTTGTGATATTGGGTATGAGATATATGTGATCAGATCTGGTTGGTTGATGAGATCGATGTGATAGGTTTTTCAGTGACAGGTTTTATAGTGAGAGGATCTACAGTGTCAGGTTGGTCTCCATTTATATTTCAGGGTGGTAGGATGGGGAAAGGAAAGGGGGTTGTAGCCTCCTTTTGGTTGGTTCCAAAAAACTAAGGGTGTTGTAGCTTCCTTCAAGTTGGATCCTGAGAAACTAGGGGGTTGGAACCTCCTTTCAATTATAGCTGGAAAAGAAGGAAGTGGGTTCTTCCTATGAATGTATTTATTTTGACATATAAGGAAAGGATTTTGTGGTTTTCATTGGGTTTCCATGTAAAATATTGGTGTATTGTGTACTTGTGTGGTTTCTTATTGTTCACTATTTATTTATACTATTGATGATGTTTTGAATGCTATTGATGAAATGGTCATAACGTTAAAAAATACATATTGTGCTTAAAAGTAATAAATGTATCAATATTGATTCACCTTTCTCTCAGTATTCCAACAATTGGTATCAGATAAGGTCCTTCAAGAAGCAATCTAACCACTGGAAGGAGATCATGTAATATGCTAATATTGGAGTACCATAGTTTGACATTAAGAACTATGCATTTTGGGGGAAAAGGATGAAAACAGATGTGTAGGCATATGGATTTGATGTTAGTAGTAGATGAATACAAGGCACCAACCACTCCCATGACAGATAAGGATGGAAATAAACTTGAAGATAATGATTCAATGGATAAAAATGTTATCCTCAATGATTTGATTGAATCAGTACATGTCAAGGTTATGCATTGTGAATCCACAAAATACGTTTGGGACAAACTTAATAATATCTACAAAGGATACACCAAAGTCAAGGGAGTTGAAATTCAATCCTTTAGATCCAATTTCAAACAATTAAAGATGGAGGAAGATGAAAAAGTTGTAGCCTACTTTCTACAAGTCGATGAAACAATGAACTCTATTAAAGACTTTGGATACCAAATGAAGGAAAGAGTTGTTATTCAAAAGGTACTAAGGTCTATTTCGATGAGATTTGATCCAAAGATTTCAACTCTAGAAGAAAGAGTGGACCTAGATACAATGGCCATGGATGAGTTACATGTGATACTCATAGCTTATGATATGAGGATACAAAAAGTAATCCAATCATGAAGGAAACAACACTTAATGAATCTAAGAAAACAAAGAAAAATAACAAGCAAAATCCAAAGTCAGATTGTAGTTCCAGTGATGATTCAGAAGAAGATGAAGAAATGGAAAACTTCATCAAAAAGTTGAAAAGAGGAACTGTAAAATACAAAGGTATACTTCCATTGAAATGTTTTAATTGTGGTGGTATTGGTCAATTTGTTGATTAATTGAGTTGGTTTTCATTGATGTCAAACCTTGAAGAAAGTTCGATAGTGAATTCTGGTCGCACAAAGGTTTGGTAATGGACCCAAATTTGTTTGATGGATAATGGTATGAGTTTTGATATATTTGTAGGTAATACTATTCTATATGGATAGTACATATCAATCCATTTATCATGGTATGTGGAACATCGCATAACTCCTCACGGTTAGAGAGTTATGGCCATGTAAAGTTGGAGAACCCTCATGAGTCATCTAGAAGCCCCAAAAGGTCAAAGTAGTCAAAGTGGTTGCAAAGAAGAAATTATTTAAATAATAAAGTGAAGTGATGACTGTACTATAAGTCAAAGTGGATACAAAAGAAATTATTTAAATAATAAAGTTGATGGAGAAATTACTAAGTGGAAAAGTGGTTAGAAGTGGGTTAGCCCTAAAATAAGGAAAGTGGTTTAAGAGATTTTAGAAGGTAAATAATAAAGTGAAGTGATGATTGTACTATAAGTCAAAGTGGATACAAAAGGAATTATTTAAATAATAAAGTTAATGGAGAAATTACTAAGTGGACAAGTGGTTAGAAGTGGGTTAGCCCTAAAATAAGGAAAGTGGTTTAAGATGGTTAGAAGGTAACCCCTTGAGGAATCTGCATGAAAGTATAAATAAGAGGCAAGGGTATCTCATTTTAAATCAAACTTGAGCATATTGAATATCTACAAGTGACTGAGGTAACCAAAGGATATCTAAGCCTAATTTCAGAGGGCAGGTGAAGTAAAGAAGGCCAAAATTCAAGGGAGGATAAATTCTTTTGATGATGATTTCTAAGATCCATACAACAAATATTCTGTGTGGCGCATGAACTACAAGTTCACAATCTAGAATAAGCCAAAATTCAACAAGGATGTCATTTTTGCTATAACTCCTTTTCTGAGATGTTCCAAGTAGTGAAATATGGAGGAATTGTATAAAAGACGCGAAAGAACATTGTGTACCATTTTCAGATCTTTATTCATTACATGTACATAGTTATGATTATTGCAAGTTAGGGTTGTTGACTAATCTAAAATTAGTCATGTGAGACTAAAGTAAAGTTTGATGAAAATGTTAGTCTCTTGTTGTTAATGTTAATGAAGGTTTATAGGTATGTGATCATATACACTAGATATATCACAAAGATACAAATCATATTTGGATGATGAAATTGATGAGTACTTTTGGTTGAGGTACATGTTGGGTACATGGCTGAGACAAGTAGTTGATGAGTTGGCACATACATGAGGTGTATAGTTGATGATGTTGGTGCATATTGATGAGTCATAGTTTATGTATTTTATGCATAATTGGTACATATTTGGTGCATGGTTGATGCACTCATTGATGGTACATGTTGAGGTACAGGTTGGTGCATGGTTGATGCACATGTTTATGGTACATGTTGATTACCGATTTTTTGGTACATGTTGTTACAGGTTGTTGGTGCAGGTTGATTGGTACAGGTTTATAGTGGTATATCTCACAGTGATAGTGTGAAAGTGGTTCCATCATTCTACTTCTGCGCTGGGGCAGTTGGATGGGGAAAGGACAAGTGGTTGTAGCCGGAGAACATAGGGGGTTGTAGCCTCCTTCTAGTTGTAGCCAGAGAATTGGGGAGTTGGAGCTTCCCTCAGGTTGTAGCCTAATAAGCTAGGGGGTTGTAGCCTCCTTCCAGTTGCAACTAGAAAACAAAGGAAGTTGGTGCTTCCAATGAATGTAATTCTTAAATACATATAAAATAAAACATTTTGTGGTTTTCTCCCGCCTTGGGTTTCCATGTAAAAACATTGGTGTATTGTATATGTGTATGATTGCTCATTTGATCATCGTTTATTTACTCTACAATTATTGAATGATAATGCCACATTGATATAACACTTGAATTTTTTTGGTTAAAAACGATTGAATTCCTCTATTATTGATTCACCCCCCCTCCCCTCTCAGTAATCCAACAATTGGTATCAGATTAGGTTCCTTCAGAAATCAGTTTAAACACTGAAAGGTAAATCATGGAGAGAAATAACATGTATAAAAATGGAATATCACATTTTGATGGACAGAAGTATGCATTTTGGAGCATAAGGATGAAAACATATATACAGGCACAGGGAGTTGAAATTTGGCAATCAGTTGTAAATGGATACAAAGAACCAATAGTTTCGTCGACAAATGAAAGAGTAATAAAACTTGGTCAAAATAATTCCAAATCCACAAATGCACTTTTGAATGGTCTTTGTGAATCTATATACACCAAAGTTATACATTGTAAATTTGCTAAATATATTTGGGAGAAGCTTCAAAATATTTATGAAGGAGATTCAAAAGTCAAAGAAGCAAAGCTTCAAACTTATAGAGGTCATTTTGAACAATTAAAGATGAAGGAAGATGAGAATATTGCAGCTTGCTTATTACGAGTCGATGAAATAGTAAATGCGATCATAGGATTGGGAGAAGAAATTAAAGATTCTGTAATTATTCAATGGGTACTAAGATCTCTTCCTATGATATTTAATCCTAAGATATCAACAATATAAGAAAGAGTATATCTAGACTCAATAAGAATGGACGAACTACATGGAATATTCACAACATATGAAATGAGAACTGAACAGGAAAATCAAGATATAAAAGAAGCATCTTTTAAAACATCCAAAAGGTCAAAGAAAAAGGGAAAGAAAAAGGAAAAAGAACATAACAACAGTGACATATCAAAAGATGATGAAGAAGTCGCCAACTTTGTCAGAAGATTGAACAAGGGAACCAATGACAGATATAAAGGTAAGCTTCCATTGATTTTTTTTAATTTTGATGGTATTGGTCATTTTTCTAACAAATGTTCTCATAAGAAAAATAAGAGGAATGATGAAGATTACTCAAATAGAAAACAAACATATAAAGGCAAAAGAACAATAAATAAATCTTTCAAGAAAAGCTTTTGCACCAAAAAAGACATTTCCTCATCAGATGAAGATGAAGACAATGGCAGTGAGACAGAAAGAGTTATATTCATGACAGAAGAAGAATCTGATAAAGAAGACACCGAAGAAGAATATGAAGAGCCAAAAGTTGACTACCGAGAAGAATGGTTGACTACCATAGAAGTTATAAGAAGATAAAAGAAGAAAAACAAGAAGTTACAAGCTGAACTAGAAAATAAATAAGACACTCGGTAACTAGAACAAATGATCACAAATTTGAAGGTTCAAATAGAAGAAGATAAAATAATTGAAGAAGCACTCAAACAACATATAGAAGAAAGAGACAGGATCATTGGAAATTTGGAAGCAGAGATTGTCACATTAAGAAATAATCTTCAAAAGAAAAATATGCAGAACAACTCAAAAGTTTTGGATGACATTATCAACAGTCAAAAGCCTCATCGTGACAAGTCTGGACTTGGATACAATCAGACAGAAAATGGATCGAGATCCAAAACAACAGAATAAGAAATATGTCCAAAAAGCTATGTTGAAACAATCAAAGGGGATAGGAAGACCTAGAAGGAAGATTATAGGGACACTCCTCCACCGAGAAGATTCAGATTTCAAAATCAATGAATGAAACAAATAGACAAGACTCAGGAAGAATAAGGATTCGTAAGAGTAACTTGTTTCGTAAGATCTTCAACTCCTAGGTATAAAACTATATTTTTTGGTTTATGTTATGCATGTAATAATTTTTGACATAAATCTATGAATTGCATAGCTAACAGCAGGAACATAAACAACTTTGAAATTCATGCATAAAAGGGTTATCCAAGAAGACCTAGTGAAAAACAGAGAAGAAGTTACAACAGGTTTGAATCATTGAGCATTGAAGTGGAATGATACAGGTGTAAAAACTTTGGACACATGGGCAAAGATTATAGAATGATAGTCTCTCCTAGAGAACCACAACAGAACAACAACAATCATAGACAGGAACCTCAGAAGAGAACATGGATAAGAAAGCAAGATCAATATAGCAATGAAGAATGCACACTCACTCTACAAGCTAAGCAAAACAAACATGGTTGGTATGTTGACAGTGGTTGGTCAAAACACATGACAAGTGATAAATACAAGTTTCTTACATTAAGAAAGGAAATATATGGATCAGTCTCCTTCGGAAATGATGATTTAGCTAACATCATTGGAAAATGCACAGTCGTAATTGGAAACAAGAATACTAAGGCAGAAAATGTTCTACTAGTAGAATATATGAAACAAAATCTTCTAAGTGTGAGTCAAATGTATGATCAATTTCATAAAGTTACTTTCGATTCACAAAAGTGTGAGATAAGAAATGAACGTTCAGGAAAATTGATTGTAATAACTACAAGAACTTCAAATAACATATATGTATTAAGTGAAATTGGAAATGAAAAGTGTTGTCTAGGAAAGGAACATGAAGGTTGGCTATGGCAAAAAAGAATGGGTCACATACACTTTGATATCCTTTTTAAAATTCAGCAAAAAAGGAAGCAGTTAGATAAATTCTGAGATCATGAAACTAACCAACACTTTATGCAAGCATTGTCAACAAGGAAAGAAAACAAAGACCTGGTTCAAATCAAAGGAATATTCAACGACAAGAGCACTAGAAATTGTGCATACTAATCTAGTTGGACCAACTACAACAAAGGTTTTAAAAGGTGAGAAACACTTTATGTTATTAGTTGATGATTATACAAGAATGACTGAAGTTTGCTATAAGTCAGAAGCTTTTGAAAACTTCAAGATCTACAAGGAAATGGTTGAAAATGAAATGGATTCAAAAATAAAATGTTTGATATCTGATAACGGAGAGTTCACTTCAAAGTAATTTATGGACTACTACAGTAGGAATGGAATAAAAAGACAATTCTTCGTTGCTAGAACACCTCAACAGAATGGAGTTGTTGAAAGAAAGAATAAGACGGTACAGGAAATGGCTCGAACAATGCTAATGGATTCCAAATTGATAGATATCTTTTGGACACATGAAGTGCATACAATAGTTCACATTCAAAACAGAGTAATGCTCAGAAACAACAATGACAAAACTCCCTATGAGCTATGGAAAGCAAGACCAACAAATGTGAATCACTTTAGAGTATTTGGAAGAAAATGCTACATCAAAAGAGAGGATGGAAGAATGGGAAAGTTTGACTCTCGTGTGGACAAAGGAGTACTTGTTGGTTACTCAAGTATAAGGAAATCCTACAAGTGTTACAATATGAGGTTGAACAAAGCTGTGGAAAGAATCAATGTAACCATTGATGAAACAGGTGGACGAGAATTAAAGGAAGAAGAAACTGAATCAATGGAACAAATTCACAAAGAAGAAGCAGAAAATGAAGAAGAAGTAGAGGGGGAAGATGAAGAACATCAGATAGAAGAGAAAGTTTATCAAGTGCCTCCAAAGACACCTAGAAAACGAGTACAAAAGAATCATCCTTCAGATCAGATTATCAGAAACAAAGATGCAGGAGTTGAGACTAGAAGAAGAATATGTTCACCAGAACAAATGTACCTAGCACTCTCATTTATGATTTAACCAATAGTTTTTAAGAGGCCAAAAAGTATGAATTTTGGAATAAGGCCATGGATGAAGAATTGGATCAAATAGAGAATAATGACACTTGGGAATTTCTTCCAAGACCAAATAATAAGAATGTGATTGGCATAAAGTGGTTATTCAGAAATAAATTGGATGAAGATGGACAAGTTACAAGGAACAAAGCTAGATTGGTATGTAAAGGATACACACGGGTTGAGGGAATCGACTTTGAAGAGACATTTTCCCCAATTGCCAGAATGGAAGCAATCTGATTGCTTTTAGCTTATGCATGCTCCAAAAATATTAAAGTGTATCAAATGGACGTGAAATCAACTTTTCTGAATGGATAACTTGAAGAAGAAGTCTACATTGAACAACCAGAAGGATTTCAATTGTCAGAGAACACAGATTATGTGTGTAAATTAAATAAGGCCTTGTATGGTCTAAAACAGGCTCCTAGAGCATGGTACTCTAGACTGGATAAATATCTATAGTAGACAGGATTCAGAAAAGGAAGTGAAGACAACAACCTCTACATCAAGGTAACTCAAGATAGTATTTTATTAATTGAATTTTATGTTGATGATATTATTTTTGGAAGAAATGATGACAGGTTAAGCCAGAAATATGCAAAGGATATGAAGAATGAATTTGAAATTTCATTACTCAGAGAACTATCCTTCTTTCTAGATCTTCAGATACATCAAAGAAACCAAGGAATTTTTATTTCTCAAACTAAGTATATCAAAGAAATGCTAAAGAGGTTTGGGATGGAAGATTGCAAACCAGTTGCAAGTTGAGAAAATATGATGATTCAAAGTATATAAACGAGAGGAAATACATGTCAATGATTGGTAGCTTACTATATGTGGCAACATCCAGAACAGATGTAATGCAGGAAGTTGAATAGGTGGCACAATTTCAAGCAATACCAAAGGAATCACATATATTAGTAGTGAAGAGGATTTTCATATATCTCAAAGGAACATAAGAGTTTGGATTAGGGTATCCAAAAGGAAAGGATATATCACTTATTTCCTACACAGATGCAGATTGGCGAGGTTGCGTTGATGACCAACAAAGCACCAGTGGAGCAGTGTTCTACTTGGGTGAGTGTTTAGTACCATGGAGAAGCAATAAACAATCATCAGTATCCTTATCTATAGCCGAAATAGAGTATATTGCAACAAGAACATGTTGTACATAGGTTCTATGGATGAAACAAACTATGACAGATATACAGGTTGAGTATGCTAAGCCAATTACAATCTATTGTGATAATACAAGAACCATAAGTATCTCAAAGAACCCAGTGATGAACTCCAAGACGAAGCGCATTCCAATCAAGTATCAATTTCTATGGGAACAGGTTGTAGAGAAGAACATCAGATTTGAATATGGGGGTACAAAATAACAAGTGGCAGACATCTTTACAAAACCACTTCCAAGAGAAGCCTTTGAGTATCTTTGCTAGAGACTCAGAGTAATTTCTACTCCAAAATGAATGCTTTTGAATCTCCAGGTTCATGCAGGATCCACATGAGCTACATTGGAAGGATGCAAAGCATATCCTTCGATACATACAGGGCACCATCACCTTTGGGATTCACTATTTAGCAGAATCTACATTGAACCTCATCAAGTTCATTGATTCTAGTTGGGATGGTGATAGCATTGATCACAAGTACACATCCAGTTACTCACTTAGTCTTGTTTCTGGGCCTATCTGTTGGTCGAGCAAGAAGCATGTTGTTATTTATTTATCTTTAGCCAAGGTAGAGTACAAATGGGTAGTTAACATAACCATTCAGGCTATGTGGCTACAACATTTTCTCAATGAGTTGGGAATTCATTTTCATCGTTCTATCGTCAATTGGTATGACAACTAGAGAAATCTAAAGTTCTGTAGAGATCTAGTTCAGAGGCAATGGATAAAGCACATTGAGATCCACATGCACTACAAACAGGACTTAGTACACGATGGGATCATCGAACTATAGTTCTATCCTTCAACAGAATAGACTGCAGATATATTCACCAAGACCTTCATTGATAAGAAGTTCCTTTCTCTACGCAGTCGTCTTAGAGTGAAGGACATTGTTTCCTAGCAACTTTCAGTTCTTCTTTTTATATACATTGTACT
>ML798078.1:26784-111426 GCA_009831015.1 Picea engelmannii
CTCTAGAACACCACTATGGCGCATTGGATTCTCCTCTAGTGTGCATTAGTTGAGTTATACATAGTATATCATGTGTAAATTATCATTCATTCATTTGGTTAATGAGAATTCTTCCATTCTTTCTCTCCTTCTTCTCTTTTCTTCTATTTTCTCTACAACTATGTATGTCAATTCCCAACTAGATCTATTTTGTGCAGGTTCAACACATTTACAAGTATCACCACATAAATTTTGTCTAGATGATGCTTCCATTAAGCTGATAGAACTGTTTCTTCGCTAAATGATATTTTCAAATGAACTTTTTCGAGAGATAATAATAATTTCATCCCCTCACAAATGAGAATTAAGTGAATATTTAATGAATATTTCCCGAGCCATTCACCATTAATAATGGCCTTTTCGAAGTATTCAAAACATTTGTTAGAATTTAAACAATACTTATTGTGCATTGGGAAAAGCAACATATGGGGCGGAGATGAGAGAAGTTCAATATGAAATTTTTGTGAACACGCCAACACACGAACCCGTGGTTGGATAAGCTATCCAAAGAGTTTACGTATAGAAGGCGGTCAGTTAGACTCATGAATATCAAAATAATGTGACATTTGGGAACCCGACATCCACGAAGAGAATAAAAGTTAAGTGATGGTCGAAAAGTAGAACGCGGAAGTTTAAGTGCAATGTGAAGGATGCAGAAAGGGAAGGAAAATATTTGAATTTGCATACCCGCGAATTAAAGAAAAGTATAAGTGTTGAGGCAGACTTATGCATATATGAATGAACGAGAATTCAAGTGTGACATTGTGCGGGCCCGAAGGTCCGCAAATGTAAAAATGGATAATTATAGTAACCAAGAAAGGAAAAAAGAAGGGATAAATAGGAAATGGGAAAAAGGGAAAATATAGAAAGGGGGAAAGAAAGGGTGTAAAGAGGTGGGAAAATATAACAAGGAAGGGGAAAGCATGAAATGGTTTCAACAACTGGCTCCAACTATGGAATGATAACCCCCCGTGGGTTGTCATTAATCCATAATCTTCATGACCATATGTATTTATCCTTTGGGATATGGAATCAAATAGTAAGGATCTGCAAAAAAAATGAAAACTACGTACAAGGAGAAGAGAAAATTTCAGGCGAAAAATATTTTCAAGTGTCTCCCATTAATAGGAAACATTAACATTTTCCCCTTCATGTCTTTGAGCATATATGAATTGAAACCCAAGATATTTTCAATAATGTACAGACCAATCCAAAGTGCTTCAAACTTTGTGTGCATTGATGGTTTCTCCTTTCTTAGATGATGGAGGGTTGAGTTCATTTATAGCTTTAACCCTCTTTGGTTCAATATAGATTCCTTCTTTGCATACAATATGACCGAATAATTTTCCTTCAATCACAACAAATAAACATTTCTTTGGATTCAAAGAAACTCCATGTAATCTACATCAATCAAGTATTTTCCTTAGGTGATGAATGTGCTCATTTCTTGTCTTTGAATGGATTTTTAAATCATCTTGGTATTCCACCATGAATTTTCCTATCAAACCCTCAAAGGCATGATCCATAGCCCTCTGAAATGTAGCTCCATAATTATTTAAACCAAATGGAATCCGATCGTATGCATAAGTCTCCCAAGGAATTATGAAGGTTATCTTCGCTATGTTTTCCTCTACAACCAAGACTTATTATACCTGGAAAACCCATCTAACATGGACATGCAAGCTGATCCAGTGACTTGTTTGAGGAGAAAATCCATGTTAGGAAAAGGATAATTATCATTTAAACTTGATTTATTAAGATCCTTGAAATCTACACAGATATGAATCTCCCTAGTCTTCTTTCTTACAACCACAGGATTTGAAATCGAGTCAAAATGTCTGATGGGATATATTATTGCATATTTCTTCAACTTTTCCAACTCAACCTTCACCAATGGCTTCAACTTGGGTTTCATCATTCTTATCTTCTGCTTGACAGGATTTGCTCCTTCTCTTAATGGGATGATGTGCTGAAATATTATTTTATCATATGCCTTTAAATCATCATAACTCCATGCAAAAAAATCTACATATTCTCTAAAGAGTGCGACATATTGTTCAACTTCACTAGTTGTGAAATCAACTCCCAAGTTAATGTACTTTGGGGAACTATTAGTCCCAATATTGAATTTTCTCATTTCTTGAACTTTTCATACCGATACTTCTTCCAGGAATTTTTAGCATGATCATCTCTTGTGAAAATACATTCGAACTGAACACAATTCTTCGGAACAACAGTAATGTCATTATCTTCATCTTCATTATCATTTACTAAAAAAAATTCTAGGTCTTCATCGTTCTCAAATACTAGAAAATACTCATGATTGTTAGGTACAAAAGGTCAGAATATGATTTTTACCTAAAAATATGTTTTACTCTAGACATCATCTGGGTTTGACAGTGAATCTTCCAATGCTAATGAATCTGCCTTTTGATTTTTATCCCTTGGAATGAAGGAAATATTAAAAGAACAAAAGGATTCCATCAATTCACTTACTTTTGAAATATAATTTAAGTCTTTCCTTATTAATATTATATTTCTGAGTAACTTGATTTATTACCAATTCAGAGTCGCTAGTCACAATCAAATTTTCTATCTTCATTTCTTGTGGAAGGATCGTTCCTTGAATCAAAGCCTAATATTCCGCCTCATAATTTTTGCATGAAAATTCAAGTCTGATAGCATTTGGGTGCACAGTTGTTTCTAGGATTTTAAGGATAATTCCAACTCCTCTTCCTAAGATTGAACAATCTCCATCGATTGACATCCTCCAGTAGCTCACAAAATCATTCTCCTCAATTTTAGTATCTTCAATTTTCTCCATATCCAAGATGGTATAATTTCCAATACCAACATCTATATAGTCTTCCATAAGCTCATTGTCTTTCTTTTTGAAAGAAAACGGTCTCCTGGGTTCATGAGGAACCTTTATCAATTCTTCATCTTTATCTAGAAACATCATGTAGCTTCCATCATTCGTTATATAGCCTTCGATCATGGACGACCAATCTCCCCTGAGAACAACTCCATATGCAAGAGGAAGATCCACCACCAAAATATTAAAAATTGTAATAATATGAGGAGCAGCAGTGATCCATGCATAAAAATATTTGATTTCCCCATAAGTTGGCACATTTATGGAATCTATGGCGTAAATTCTTTCACCTATCTCATAGTATCTAGTGCAACTCATACCCAACACCTCGATTACTGCCAAGGGCATGATATTGTTTGTCACACTAGTATCAACTAAACAATTATGGAGTGCATCATAATGGTTTTCTATCAATATATAGAAGGGTGGGAATTTACCTCTCAATTTGATTGATGATGTACTTTGACTTTGTTTTGGGCTTGCTGCAACTACTTCAATTCTTCTAGTTGGCTCGTCTAACAACTTCAAAATATTTTCCCTTTTTTGGGGAATCTTCACCACTTTTGTGAAAGGTAAATTAATCCTGAACTTACTTAGATATTCAACCACATTACATTTAATCTGTGGGGGGATTGATATTTGACATTTCTTCTTACCTCCAATGTTTCTTATCACACTTTTGTTATTCTCCTTCTCATTCTCCTTTTCTTTATCTTTTTCTTTGACTTTCTCTTTGTCTTTTTCAAAATTATCTTTACTTTTGGACTTATTTGCAAATGACCATGTTTGGGAAACGTTTTCTTACGATTCAATGTCATCTTTTCCTTCTTCAAATATATACATGGACGTCTTTCATCCACCTGTTTGTATAGCTACAAAAATTTCCTCTCGTAAATAATCATTTTCTTTTTCAGCTATCTATTCATTATATGTCTTATCAAGAACCGTTGCATTTGGAATTGGTTGTCTGGGAACCCTCTTTCTTTGATTATCATCGTTCTCAAACCTCACTTTCTACTCTTGAGGAGGGTTCCTTCTTTTTTCTGGGACCGACATCCTTGGATTTGGTATATAATTATCGTTTCTTCTCAATCTAGTTATTTCATTTTGCATATGTCTAATTCTTCTACTCATTTGTGCAATTTCAATACTTTTCTTGGTATCTTTGGCTGCCACATGATCTGTTTTCACATTTGGTATAGTTCCTTTGGAAAATCCTCCACTAGTGGCCTAATTTTGACTTGGTCGCGCCTTTTTCTCTTCATTTCATATCGAACTAGAGGCTCCTTGATCATCGATATTTAGATTACCCATCTGTTGGCAACCATTTTCATTCTTATCTTTTCCTTATAAGCTGCCTACACAAGGGTTTTGAACCCTCAATACTCATCGCAATTTTTTAAATAAAACGACACTATTATCTTTGCTTTCGCATATATGCTTCTTGTTTTCATTTTTATGACTGCAAGCGTGAAAACCTTGAGTTGGAAGTCATGTTGATAGCGTTAAAATCATATTTGGATTATTACAGATCTTTTGTTTATGTTGTCATGACTCTTTTACCTCCCACTCACTACTGATCATACATTTATCAAAATACCAAACCTTTACTCACTTTGCATTTGACTTTTGTTAATATGGTTTCATTTTATAAGTTTGTGATGCAATGATATTCTGGTGTCTTTGATTGAATCCTTGATGCAATGGTTTCATAGAACGCATTAACTTTGTGGTTAAGTCCTTGGTGAAATGTTTGATATATTATGGTTCCTTTCAAACCATACAAATGCTATTGTTGATTTAAACATTTCGATCGAAGTTTTGGTTATGCGATTATGTGATAATCCATTTGACATTTGGTGTACAAATCTTTGGATTGAACTATTACCTAGGCATCGTCGATTGTACATGCCACATGATAGTTTGGCATGGTTTCAATTCACTCCACCAACCTCGCACGCATAATGCATTAATGTCTTCCTTGCACCTCGGGCTACCTCTGCTTGTTTTGAGAAAACTGTGGGAATTAGTCATGTATCTACCCTGTCAAACCCCCTCACCAATTACCCTGTCTCCTGTGTGCTCTCTGTTATGGCTCTTGTAGTGCGCATATAACCCAATGGCATCCAAACACTATTGTTATTTGATAACGCTTGTGAGAACCTAGAGAGTAATGGCTGGTTAGTTTTCATTCAAAAATTTGAGGGTTTCAACCTCGTAGTCGCTCAACAGTTTTCCCTCACATTCGATGGATGCAGGGCCAAAGTTGGGGACATCCAACTTGAATTCAACGACGAATTCCTTATCTCAGCCACTGGTCTGCCAGCCAAGGGGCAGAAATGGTTTAAGAATTTGAAGGTGGATGAAGTGACATGGCCGCTCCTATTTACCTCGAGGAAAATTATCAGTTGTGACAAAGGTATGCCAGTCACAACCCTTAAGTATAGGTGGCATGATTTATTGGCCATTATCAAGCAATTCATTACGTGCGAGGGTAGATACGGTTTAGTTTTTCTTTACCATCTCCGACTGCTTATGAATTTCATAGATTTCCCTTTGAATATGCCTCATTACCTCTTTCATAGTCTATATAAAATGGCTAAACGTTACAAGAGGGAGAAGGCCAACTCCAGCCTCTTCCACCATTGTTTAATTAAAATTGTCATAGTCCATCATTTGAGGTTGAGTGCAGACTATTGGGAAGCTTTCTTATTGAGGAATGGATTTTCCAGTCTTGAATGTGGTCAACTGGACAAAACTGTGGTCACAAAAACCCTTGCTGGGCCTGTAGTGCCCCCTCCTACACTCATACCCTCGGTCCCTTAACCTACCTGAACGATGACCTACACGACACCCTGCTGGACTCATGTTCAAAGGATAGTGCTAAGCTTGTTAAGAGGCCTGCAAGAAAAAAGGGCAAAGTTAATACCGATGTCAATAGAAAGGGTAAGAAGGATGCATGTTGGGTATCCAGGTGTGCCCGTAATAAACCCAAACAAAACACAGATCAAAAACCAATTGTTTTGAGTGAAGATTCAGATTATGAGATTGAGCGATTTCTAACCGAGTACCCATATTCTCACGGTCTCTATTCTGTCGAACCCTATGACTACATATCCAACCTCCCGTAGTGCCTTAAAGGTGACCCCAACTTCCCCGGGATCAAGTTTGATAGTGGAACCCCTAGTAATTTAAAATATTCCTCACCTGTAGTGACTCGGCCTGATGAACCACAATGCACTAAATGCAACTCTTGGCTCGAACGATACTATACATATGTCCCTCTATTGTAATACTGAATCAAGTCCTTGGAGGACCGGGTGACTGTGTTAACCAAGGAAAATGATAGACTGCAAGATAACGATAAGAGGCAAAAGACCAGAAGCTCTGTCGTGTTCAAAAATGTAGAGGCAGCCACTATCATTGTTAATTCAAAAATAGTTTGATTGAATCGTATCCTTGAAACCAAGGTATGATATTTCAAGAATGATTTCAAAATGATTTTTTTTTCTTTGAATTAGTATGAACGATTTGTTTGATAAATCGCATATATTTTTGTTATGATTGAATTGATTTAATACGATTATGTTTGTAAATAATAACTAGCTACAGAATCGTGAGATTCTATAGCTAGTCATAAAAATTGAATTTTTGTTGATTTTACAATTAAACACTATCTAAAATCATTTCCTTTTGTGCATCTCCAGGTACATACAAACTTCAATAGGAGTTGGATCGATAATGGAATTTTAGAACATGCTTTTTGTTACATAGTTTTGGGATTAGGTTGTTAGTCTTAGACATAAATAGGAATTTGGGAGATTGTTCCCATATTTTTTGCAAACAATTTTGATGATTTCCACAAGGAATGTTTCATCCTTTGGCCTTTACATACTTATTATCTTTTTTAAACAATCCATCACTGTTGGGAGAAAAGAGACTATGGACTAATGGTTATACAGACTCGAATGCAAGTGGATTTTTTGTACGGCTTTAGCTTCAATTTATCTTACTTTTGTTCAAGTTTTTGTGCATTTTAATTTGTAATCAGATTATTGACTACTTTAGATATCAATATTTGTTACAGGTTGATGCGATATGATTTAAAGTATTTTCCATATTTGATGTATCTCATTTTACTTACAGCAATTACCCTGTTTTAATTTAATAAATAGAAGGTTAATCTTCTTTGTTAAATGAGCAGTTATCTACAAATATTTGCAGAGGGATTTATCTTGAAGTGATTATTTGTAAATTATAAAATTGTTGTTGCTATATGTCTTGTTTGTTCTGCCATTTGTATTCAAGTGTTACTGCTTCCTATTTATGATAAGCTTATTGGAAAATCTGGTGCGGGTTTCCCCCATCAAACAACGAAATCGAGTACTGTGCACAAAACAAATAGGAAATGCTACTACAGGTCAGTCTGTTAGTTTTATTTTAATAGTTTAATTAATATGAGAATTCATTTTAGCTTATATAGATATACAATACATATTACTATTTTTATTGCTTAGTTAGATGGTTGTTATTTCATTTCTTTTTCATAAAAGTTATAAAAATAAAATAAAACAAATAATAGGTTCGCTGCCATAAGACAATTCATAGATGATTTTGCAGATTTCGATCAAAATTTGTATTTTGTAAATGTTGTATATAATCGAGATTTAATTGTATTGATAACTGAACATTTAATAAGTAGAATTATTGTTTTATAATATTAGTTAGTAAACTGTAAATATATATTAGATTTGTATATAGTTTGCAGAAGTTGTTTTTTCACTGAGATTAGTTTCTTTAGCTTAGTTTTTTCTTTCATTTTCCTAGGTCTTAGATCAGCTAACGAAGCCGCTAAACCCATCGAAGTGGATTAATCCAAACAACTTGGGTTATTTAGACAACTCCGGACCGGATCCACCCCTCCAGTTGGCGAGCGGTCAATTTTGCCCGCCAAAAAATGGCACTAGAACGAGGGTTGACTGACAAGACGGCCTTTTAGGAGCCTTTATTTTAAATGTATTCAATTTCCCCATGGCTCCCCAAATCACTGTGTTGGAACATGCTTTCAACTTCTCATTACCCAATGTTCCCAACGAGACAGTCTCTTGCTTGTCCAAACTCACCTTCGATGGTGGAGGCAATATATCTGCTAAAGACCACCTTAACAAATTTTGGTGCAAATGCATCAAACATGACATCTCAGATTTAAGAGTTTTATGCAAACTTTTCGCTTTTACTTTTAGAGGTCGGATTAAACATTGGTTTGAATCCTTCCCAGCATGTCACATTTTTTATTGGTTTCAATTTGTAGATGAGTTTCTAGATGCTTTTGAAATGTATGATTTCGATCAATTATGTGAAGAATTTCATACTTCACTAATCAAGGACGATTCATCTTTAGAATAATTTTTGACAAGAGTCTATCATATCCTCTGTAAATTTAATCTCGATGACATGTCATTTGCATTAAGTCTCTTCTGTGATGCTTGCATCCCTTCCATCCAGTCATATTCAACCACGAACGAAGAACTAATTGCAAATCCTATCACTCAACTGCAAGAACAATTCTCTTCGCAAGAAGAGAAGAATCCTTCCGACAATGTTGAACAAGCTAGGGAGGTAGAATCTATTGACAAGGTTCTTATCGACAACCAAATTGGTTTTTCCTTTGAATCATTGTATTTTCAGTCTTCGACCAATATGGAAGAAGATTCATTTCTGGCTCAACGTGAATATCCTCATTCTTGTAACTCATGCTCTAATCAACATTTGAAATCAGTCATTGAAGAACACTTAAGCGACGAAAATCGTCTTGAATGTTCTAGTACTCCTATGAAACTGATTAGAGAAGAAGATATGCAACTAGAAGAAGAAACCTTAAACCTTCATCCTCAAAATGCACTTTGTTCACAGGAAAGACTAAATGTTTGTCATTTAAATTTTGAATTATCTATCACACAAAAGGCAAATCCAGATGATCATATCATGTTGAGGTATTCATCACCAAAACAGAGTAAGGGTTTTAAAGAAGGTGAAGAGAAATATCTTGAGAATACCATTGTTAATTCAAGAGATTATTTTCATGTGCTTATGTTTGATTCCTTTTATTCTTTATATCCTGATCTATTCCTAGACTCTGTTGGACTTGACACCTTACCTACAACATCCTACTCTTTTCCACCACAATCATATCTTTTCAATATTCTAAATTTTGGTGAAATTAATTCCGAGCATAACATTGATAAAACCGGATTTGACGCTTGTTCACTTTCATCACTCACATGGGAAAAGGACATGTTGCGAGATGATTTTACACAGTTTATTGTTGAAAAAGACAATGCGTTATATCTTATGGAGATCAAACATTCTAAGTTGCATATTCGTTCTTTGATTAGCTTGAATCTTGATGTTTATGCTTCATATGTTGAAATGATCAATCTCATCGAAGGAAACATTCAAACGAATGATCTAATTGATTGCACGAATCCTCCTATGATGATTTTCCCATTGATATATTTGTTTCATCAAAGTCATGGTTTGCATCCTCATTTTTGTGATAGGATCTTAGGATGGCTTGAATATTCATATATATAGATAATTCATAATAAAGACAAAGTTGTGCTTTCTTTCTTTTTACCTAAGTATCTTGGAAGTAGGTGTGACATATTTCTTTTAGATCCTCCATGTGAAGAAATTAATGAACACTTAGAGAATTGTCAGAAGGATGGGGCATTTTGGCCTTGGCTGATGGTTATTTCATTTCCTCATAATCCTGACAAGTTTTTCAAACCTACTTACACTTGCCCATGCCATTATGACCCTTATCACGACAAGATTGCACAATGGCTAGAGGATTCATACATCAATAATATTCAAGGAAATGGTAAGATCATGCTTACCTTGTTTTTAGATGATGATTATGAAGGTAAGTGTGATATGGTTCTATCATTTGTTGATATATTACCATTCTTATTAATAATGTTTGATTTTGTTTCCATTGCAGGATTGGAGTTACTTAGATGGCTACGTTGGAAGCATGACTTCATGTAGTATCCTGATTTGTTTAATAGTTAGGGTAGGTTTAGGAATAGGTTTTCCTTTCAGTTGTATTTCTCACTATTTTTCTTTGTCATAATGCAGTCATGAACGCAAGTGGGTGCACCACAAGAACCATAATACGGTTGTTGTCAAGGAAGTCCCCTTGATCTTTTTCTCTTTACTTCTAGTTGAACATTTATTTTCAAAAATGCATTATTGTCATGAAAATCTTAAATGGAAAATAAAGAGATAAATAAATCTGAATCAACCCTGACCCAAGGTATCATGAGTAAGACTGCTTTCCCATCAAAAAAGATTTTCCTACTTTTCAGTCTCCCAAGGGATTTGTTGCATGAGGTTTTCAGATGCACGTTCTATACATATTTTTTTTTATTGGATTTCTTTGCTTTCAAATCTTTCTTCGCTAGTGTGTTTTGTTTCCTCTTATGCTTATCAGTCTTTCTTTTGAAATACACATGCTTGCATCATTAATTGTTCAGACTAAGAGAACAGAAAAAAAATTCCTCTAAAATGACTGCTGAAAGTTTGTCTAAACATCAATTGTGATATGCTTCTGAAATTTACAGCCATGTTAAGAAAATCTTGTTGTTTGAAAAGAGTTTATTGATTCCAATCTGTAATTGAAGTCTGTCACGATCATCCGTTCTCTTCCTACGTTGTCCCTGTTCCTTAAGGGAACAACTCAGAAGATGTCTCCCTGCCTCCGAAGGTCGGTTTATTGATAAACTATCTCTAGATCTTAAATGAGGGATAGTTTAAAAATCTTTCTCAAGGTCTATAAAAATATTTCCAAAATATCATAATTTTCAACGTCACCCCACTCAATTATATATCTTTAAAAAACCAAATAAATCATTAAAGAGCTGTGGGAAGTGCTTGTAAACCCATAGGGATACTGAACAGGTCTGTTGGCAGCGGGTAAATGCATGCATGACACCAAGATAACTTCGTCGGGGTACTGAACAGGCCCGCTGGCAGCGAAGAAATGTCGGGTATATGAAAATTTTCAGATATGGAATCTCTTGACCTTAAATGTCCTTCATTATAATCTAGAACTTCCTGGCAGGATACAAATATTGGAGTGGGTTAAATGGAAACCCTGTAGAGGCTATGGATGTCTACTGGCAGCAGTGGCTTTGTCAACAGTATTGGATATTTTATCCTTAATATCGTGACTCGATTTTGTTTAGATTGTCATCAGTTTTCATCTTTTAAATAACAAGCAATCTGGAACTGGAATTTTTTATGATTGATGATGATGTTTAAACAATTTTCTGGTTGTTTTTGAGTTAGATTTCTCCTCACTATCCTAATCTGGACTTGTTCTTTTGGCAGAGATAACTGCTTCTACCAGTTTGTCGCCATTGTTGGCAGCCATTTTCATTCTTATCTTTTCCTTATAAGCTACCTACACAAGTGTTTTGAACCCTCAATACTCATCACAATTTTTTAAATAAAACGACACTATTATCTTTGCTTTCACATATATGCTTCTCGTTTTCATTTTTACGACTGCAAGCGTGAAAACCTTGAGTTGGAAGTCATGTTGATAGCGTTAAAATCATCTTTGGATTATTACAGATCTTTTGTTTATGCCGTCATGACTCTTTTACCTCCCACTCACTACTGATCATACATTTATCAAAACACCAAACCTTTACTGACTTTTCATTTGACTTTTGTTAATATGGTTTCATTTTATAAGTTCGTGATGCAATGATATCTAGGTGTCTTTGATTGAATCCTTGATGCAATGGTTTCATAGAATGCATTAACTTTGTGGTTAAGTCCTTGGTGCAATGTTTGATATATAGTGGTTCCTTTCAAACCATACAAATGTTATTGTTGATTTAAACATTTGGATCAAAGTTTTGGTTATGAGATTATGTGATAATCCATTTGACATTTGGTTTACAAAGCTTTGGATTGAACTATTACCTAGGCACCATCGATTGTACATGCCACATGATAGTTTTGCATGGTTTCAATTCACTCCACCACCCTCACATGCATAATGCATTAACGTCTGCCTTTCACCTCGGGCTACCTCTGCTTTTTTTGAGAAAACTATGGGAATTAGTCCTGTGTCTACCCTGTCAAACCCCCTCACCAATTACCCTGTCTCCTATGTGCTCTCTGTTATGGCTCCTGCAGTGCACATAGAACCCAATGGCATCCAAACGCTGTTGTTATTTGATAACGCTCATGAGGACTTGGAGAGTAATGGATGGTTAGTTTTCATTCAAAAATCCAAGGGTTTCAACCTCGCATTCGTTCAACATTTTCCCCTCACATTTGATGGATGCAGGGCCAAAGTTGGGGACATCCAACTCGAATTGAACGAAGAATTCATCAGCTCAGCCACGGGTATGCCAGCCAAGGGGAAGAAATGGTTTAAGAATTTGAAGGTGGATGAAGTGCCATGGCCGCTCCTGTTTACCTCTAGGAAAATTATCAGTTGTGAAAAAGGTATGCCAGTCACAACCCTTAAGTCTAGGTGGCATGATTTATTGGCCATTATCAAGCAATTCATTACGTGCGAGGGTAGATAAGGTTTAGTTTTTCTTTACCATCTCCGACTGCTTATGAATTTCATATATTTCCCTTTGAATATGCCTTAATACCTCCTTCGTAGTCTGTATAAAATGGCTAAACATTACAAGAGGGAGAAGGCCAACTCTAGCCTCTTCCACCACTGTTTAATTAAAATTGTCATAGTCCATCATTTGAGGTTGAGTGCAGACTGTTGGGAAGATTTCTTATTGAGGAATGGATTTTCCAGTCCTGAATGTGGTCAATTGGAAAAAATCATGGTCATCGAAACCCTTGTTGGGCCTGTAGTGCCCCCTCCAACACTCATACCCTCGGTTGAACCCTCGACCTACCTGAGTGATGACCTACCCGACACCCTGCCTGACTCATGTTCAAAGGATAGTGATAAGCCTGTTAAGAGGCCTGCAAAAAAAAAGGGCAAAGGTAATATCGATGTCAATAGAAAGGGTAAGAAGGCTGCACATTGGGTATCTAGGTGTGCTCGTAATAAACCCAAACAAAACATAGATCAGAAACCAATTGTTTTGAGTGAAGATTCAGATTCTGAGATTGAGCGATTTCTGACTTAGGAGTACCCATATTCTCACGGCCTCTGTTCTATCGAACCCTATGACTACATATCCAACCTCCCACTGTGAATTAAAGGTGGCCCCAACTTTCCTGGGATCAAGTTTGACAGTGGAACCCCTTGTAATTTAAAAGATTCCAAACCTGTAGTGACTCAACCCGATCAACCATGGTGCACTGAATGCAACTCTTGGCTTGAATGATACTATACAGATGTACCTCTATTGTAATCCTGAATCAAGTCCTTGGAGGACCGGGTGACTGTGTTAACCAAGGAAAATGATAGACTGCAAGCTAACGATAAGAGGCAAAATACCACAGGCTCTGTCGTGTTCAAAAATGTAGAGGCAACCACTGTCATTGTTAATTCAAAAATAGTTTGATTGAATCGTATCCCTGAAACCAAGGTATGATATTTCAAGAATGATTTTGTTTGCTTTGAATTAGTATGAAGGATTTGTTTGATAAATCACATACATTTCTGTTATGATTGAATTGATTTAATACGATTATGTTTGTAAATAATAACTAGCTACAGAATCCTGAGATTCTGTAGCTAGTCATAAAAATTGAATTTATGTTGATTTTACAATTAAACACTATCTAAAATAGTTTACTTTTGTGCATATCCAAGTACATACGAATTTCAATAGGATTTGGATCGATAATGTCATTTTAGAACATGCTTTTTGTTACACAGTTTTGGGATTAGGTTGTTAGTCTTAGACAGAAATAGGAATTTGGGAGATTGTTCCCATATGTTTTGCAAACAAGTTTGATGATTTCCACAAGGAATGTTTCATCCTGTGGCCTTTATATACTTATTATTTTTTGTAAACAATCCATCACTGTTGGGAGAACAGAGACTATGGACTGATGATTATACAAAATCGAATGAAAGTGGATTTTTTGTACGGCTTTAGCTTCAATTTATCTTACTTTTGTTCAAGTTTTTGTGCATTTTAATTTGTAATTAGATTATTGACTACTTTAGATATCAAGATTTGTTATAGGTTGATGTGATATGATTTAAAGTATTGTCCATATTTGATGTATCTCATTTTACTTACAACAATTACCCTGTTTTAATTTAATGAATAGAAGGTTAATCTTCTTTGTTAAATGAGCAGTTATCTACAAATCTTTGCAGAGGGATTTATATTGATGTGATTGTTTGTAAATTATAAAATTGTTGTTGCTATATGTCTTTTTTGTTCTGCCATTCGTATTCAAGCATCATTGCTTCCTGTTTACAAGAATCTTATTGGAAAATCTGGTGCGACTTTCCCCCATCAAACAACGAAATCGAGTATTGTGCACAGAACAAATAGGAAACGTTACTACGGGTCAGTCTGTTAGTGTTATTTTAATAGTTTAATTAATATGAGAATTCACTGTAGCTTAGATAGATATACAGTACAGATTACTATTTTTATTGTTTAGTTAGATGGTTGTTGTTTCATTTCTTTTTCATAAAAGTTATAAATAATAATAATAATAATAATAGCTTCGCTGTCATAAGACCATTCACAGATGATTTTGCAGATTTCGATCAAAAATTTTATTTTGTAAATGTTGTATATAATCGAGATTTAATTGTATTGATAACTGAACATTTAATAAGTAGAATTATTGTTTTATAATATTAGTTAGTAAACTGTAAATATATATTAGATTTGTATATAGTTTGCAGAAGTTGTTTTTCAATGAGATTAGTTTCTTTAGATTAGTTTTTTCTTTTGTTTTCCTGGGACTTAGATTGTCTAACAGAGCTTCTAAACCCATCGGAGTGGATCAATCCAAACGGCTTGGGTTATTTAGACAACCCCGGACCGGATCCACCCCTCCAGTTGACGAGCAGTCAATTTCGCCCATCAACACCATCTTCCTTTGTAATTGTTCAAGGATAATATTAGGGTCAACACTCGTTTCAATCATGAGTTCCTCCATTTTTGTGGCTTTAGTATTTGCTTCCTCTAAGGTATCCATTTGGGATACTTTGATAACAAACTTTAAATTTGCTGGCATGGAATTTTTATAACAACCATGTATCATTGGGTCATTTGGCCTTTTATCTTCAAGAATTTTGCTCAGAGTTTTATTGAATTTGAGGTTGAAATGTCATATTCTCTCATTCTTCTTTAAACAAATATGAGTGAAATTAGTGAGAAGGGTATGATACACTACCGAGGGAGTGAACATAGTTACGAACATGCTTTCGAGATAATTGAATGAACTAATTGTTCTGTTGGGAAATATAGTATACCATTCATAGGATTGGTCTGATAAGGTTTGGAGAAAAAACCTTACCATTACATCGTCATATTCCACAAGATGAAAGTCACAAACATCCAGGAACAAATTAACATGTCTTTTAGTATCAATTGTTCCATATCCGGGAAATGCTTTCAAAGTACCTATAGGGAGGATTGGGAGCTCATGTTGTTTGCCTCGTAGGTCAAGAGGAGAATATATTATTCCTCTAGGGTTTATGAATCTTCTCATTCCTTCATTTCTCCTTTCCTCTTGTCTTTCTTCATTTCTTTCCTCTCACATTTATTCTTTTCTTTCCTCTCTACTTTCTTCCCTTTTAGCCATGTCTAGAAGCTTCTTATTTTCATCAGGAATATGTTCTTCACTTTCTAAAGTATGCAGTTGCTTGCTTTTACTTCCAGTCATTGATCCTTTGTATTCATCCAGTTTCAATTTCATCCTTGTTCTTGTGCTCGTCGAGTTCATCTCTAGTTTCTTCGATCATGTCTTTCATCTCTCCTTTGTCTTAGAAGAATTTCTCTTTCCTCTTATTGAACTAGTGTTTTCCAAGACCTTTCAATTCTTCTTTGGTTTTAGCTATTGTTATTGAAATATTATATAGTTGATGCAAAATACTTCATTGATTATTTAATCCAATTTCTAACCGAGGTTGGTTAGCCTGAGGCCAAGTCATGTAATTTAAGGATGCTAAACTAGATTCAAATCTTTCCATTTCTCCCCAGTGTGGTCTCCAAAAATGTTGATGCTTGAATCTGTCAGGACTAAAATGATAACCTCACGAGGATATGAATCTTCCTGCATTTTTATAGAGGTGGTACTCCTCTTTAATTTATGGTATTCTTTAATAACTTCAGATATAGAAATAATATAAGAACTTAGTATGGTCCAATATTTATGCTTAAAGAAAGATAAAAATGTTGAAAGATAAAATATGTATTTTAAGAGAATTCCTGAGAAAGGACTAGGAACCTCACACATCACACATTGCACACATTGGCCTCACATCCATCATAGTGAAAATAAATATTATGATCACATATAAAAAAATGAAAGAAGATGGTCCATACGCATAAGAGAACTTTTATAGAGTAAATACTTGCATAGCTCAAAATAATATTATGATGGATCAATCTCAAATACTTTATACTCAAAGCTCAGAGTTATAAAATATAGTCAAACTAATCCTGAATAAGTTCTCTTGGAATTTCTAAAAAATAATGGTTTGTTACAATGATTTGAAATTTATAATGTGCTTGTCTGGAGGACTGGGATTAGGGATCCCACTGACCATAAAATTAAACATGTACAAGGAAATAAACTATATAAGGTATAAGGTGGGAAGATGCAAAGATGTGGGATCTAGAAAGAAGATAAAGAGAAAGTTATCAGATTTTGGTTATACCTTTCTATTCAAAGAAGAATAATAGCTAGATGAAAACTGATAAAGAAAGAAGAATGTGATCGGCATGGATTTACTATGATGGTATATATCGCTCTTCATTTACTTGATGTTGTTATTTTATTCTCCTCTTTGACGGTCATAGGAACTGTACCAACTACCATTTCTTGGCCTTCTTCAGTTAACTTATCGATTTCTCTTTTAAACCAATCTTCAATATAATTTTTCATGGGTGCAACATTTATCTCATGTCTAATTTTGATATTAAATAATTCTCCTTCTAAATTTATTAGATCATGAGAAATACCATGGATTTATTCTTCAATGTCTTGATTTTTTATACAGTAATCAATAAGCCAATTATCAATTTCTTCTTCGGCATACTCAATTACACTATTGAATGTTTTGGCCAATAATCCTTTCAGTATTTCCACATTTTGATCAAACTGTTGCTTTGTCATAAACATTGAATTAAATATTAATTTGGGATCTTGAACTTCTCCAGTGCTACCTGCTAAGTCCATTTCTATAATAATTTTTAATTACTCTTCTCTTTTTGTTATGACTTCACTGCAAGTTTGAAAAATATCTTTTATATTTTTAATCTTTTCTATCCAGCAGGATTTCAACTATTTAATTTGAGTGGGCAAAGGAAAATATTATTCTCTCCTCTTTGCCTCTGTCATATTTGAAAAATTTATTCCAAATGGTGTGACAATATTTATATAAAAGCCTTGTTCATTTTTAAGGTCATCTCGAAGATATTCATGGAACGCATGTGCTCTCGAACCAAAAGAAATAATATTTTTAGAGACTTCACGGGCCTCAATTATGAATGACATTCTCTTTTTAATATTCCTCTCGACATAATTTCGAACATCCATCAGAAAACTTGATGATCCTTTGAATTTGGTACCTGATGTGGTTGGCTTTGTCATTGTTAAAGGGCTATCCAAAATGGGAAGATGCATCAAGGTAGTTTCCAATTCTTTGATTTTTTCCTTTAGCCTGGCATTCACAGCTTCCAAACCATCAATAGAATCATCAAGCGCATCCCGAATTGCCTTTTTCATTTTGAAAATTTGAGATGGTCGCATATACTTAAGGTCAACCTCTAAGCGAGATTTTCCTTTATTATTTATATGATCATTTATTTCCAATATTAAATTTTTAGAATATTTATCAAAACAACACTCTAAATAATAAAGGATTCTTCTTCACTGAAACTTTCACTCTCGATAACTTCCAATACCATATTTTTTTTAACAACATGCTTCAGTTGTTTTATTTCAGGAAATTATAGCTTTTCAATATATGATTCCAATTCCATATTTTCCAAAGAGAAACTTTGAATATCATTTTCTTAGAGATTATTCGCCTTGTCCTGCAGTGGATTTTTTCTTTTCTTTCTTACAGGAAGTTTGTGGGAAATTTCAATTTTTCCGGAGGGAGGGTTCTTATCTCCTCCTCCACTAGAGTTATTTTTAAGAGAGTTCTTAACTAGACAAGATGTTGGAGCATTGCTCCTGGATGTAGTATTTTTTGGAGTGATAATTGGAGATTGAGTATTCCTATCACCAGAATTATTTACTTTTTTTTTATAATGATCGTTGTTGTTGAGTAAGGTTTCCAAATTGGCAGTATCATGTGTAGGAGTGTTCTAGCTATTGATTTTTTATTCTTCACTCAAAACATTTTGAATGAAAGAATTACTAAACCCCACTGATTGCATATGTTCAACAAAGGTTTTTCTTGGGTAAAAACCTTTTATGTTCTCAACATATCTCAAACTGACATTGTTAAAATAACCTGCAAATTCATCAATTTTTTTTATATTCCTCAATACAAATTCTCTAATCTTCCATGACATAGGAATAAATTTCTTTTTCCTTTTTCATCGAATAAGTGAAACCATAAATTGTATTTCCTTGCTACCTCTGTGATGAATAATTTATCAGACACATGATATGGAAGAAAGGAACGATTTTCTTTTGAACAAAATATTCTTATAATACTTTGATTTTCCATTTTTCTATCGTTCCTTTCTTCTCTAGAAATTTGGCAGCTTCAATAGATATCCTAGAGGTACTTTCGTTGAATACAAGTTTTTTGAAAATTGAAACGAAGTCATTATAAACTTCATAAAAAAATAAAGGGGTTTTATGCCTCCATAATGCCTGATACCAAAAGGTAAAAGGGTCCACTTTACATTTCACCCTCTTGTTGATATTCAAATTTGGGAACTAGTAACAGTGTGTGATAGAAAATATCAAATATAAATCCTTGAAGAATTTCCAATCATTTTTGTAATGCAATAGTTGGGAAGAAATTTCAATGGAAATGATTTTATGCCAGTCAAAAATATCTCTCTCTTGGATTGTAAAATAAAAGATATATAGAATCATCCAAGATATGGAAGCAGTATTCTACTGGCCTGTTATTCTGGTGAATAACCATGCAATTTCCTAATAAGGGTTATTCAAAGAATCAAGTTGAATTTTGGTTATGTCCACTGGTATGGACATAGGATTCTCTAAGTACTTTGGCAAGAGGTCGAGCCCATTATTACATTTCTTCACAAATTCTTTGCAATATTTACCTTTGAAGCTGAGAGTAGGCTCTAGCAGCTTTAACATTTTATGGAAAATTTGAGGCGACAAAGAAATTGGGGAATGTCCCTGGAGTTGTATAGCCCTTTGATTTGGTATGTATTTGTCAAAACACCATGCAACAATTTATTTACAGTCGAAAACCTCTGGAACACAACCAACAAGAGAAATCCCATAAGTCCAAATCACGTTCTTGTTTCTTTGAGTAGCAGGAGGGGATGAAAAATACCAATATGCTCTCGAACATTGGAAATTCTTATCTTCGTAACAAAATATATTCAAAGTGTCACCAAAGAACTGTTATCGATTTGATGCTACCATTAAGTTGATAGAACTATATCTTCGACTGAATGATATTTACAAATGAACTTTTTCAAGAGATAATGATAATTTAATCCCCTCGCAAATGAGAATTAAGTGAAGATTTAATGAATATTTATCAATCCATTCACCATTAGTAACATCCTTTTCAAAGTTTGCAAAAAAGTTATTATCATTTAAATAACACTTATTGTGCATTGGGAAAAGCAAAGTAATGATGGGGGCAGAGATGAGAGAAGTTCAATATACAATTTTCATGGACCCACCAACCCACAAACCAATGGTTGGATAAGATATCCAAAAAGACTAAGTATAGAAGGAGGTCGGTCAGACTCGTGAACATCAAAAGAATGTGACATTTGGGAACCTGACATATGCAAAGATAATAAAATTTAAGTGATGGTCAAAATGTAGAATGCAGAAGTTGAAGTGTAATGTGAAGGTTGTCGAAAGGGAAGGAAAATATTTGAATCCACATACCCGTGAATTAAAAGAAATCCTAATTGTTGAGGTGGACTTCTGCATAGATGAATGAAAGACAATGCAAGTGTGACAGTCTGTGAGTCTGAAGGTCCATGAATGTGAAAATGGCTAAGTATAGTAACCAATAAAGGGAAAAAGAAGGGATAAATAGGAAATGGGAAAAAGAGAAAATATAGAAGGGGGGGAAGAAAGGGTGTAAATAGGTGGGAAAATAGAACAAGGAAGGGGAAAGAAAGAAATGGTTTGAAAACCTCCTTCGGCCATACTTTCCACCATTATTGGACACGTCAGAGGTAGAAAAATAGTTGACACCAATAGAGATCAACCCTAACTGCATGGAACATGCATCCACTAATCATATCGTGGACACACAGGTCAAGGGAACTCACCAACATAAGTTTCAGATATATCATGTTGTCAAAGAAGGGTAGCTCCTGTACCAAGGCAAGTGGCTCACCTGGTGCCAAATTTAGCAAAAAATTCCTCATCCAATGGGGGAACTCAACGCAATGGAGACCATTGCTTCCTAAGGGGGTGATCAGAATCTAGACCAAGGGCCAAATTTTAGTCCAAAAAACAAAGTGTTCGGAATCACCTTAAAATGAATAGGTAAATAGGCCTCGTCATAAGGAACCTAATGCACTTCGAACAAGGTCAAACGGACATCGGATGAGAGAGATATCGCGTTCTGTTCAATTTTCCAAACAGGCAAAAAAATAGCTAATTGTACAGTCCGTACAGGTGATGACATGGTAGATGCTGATTGGACATGCTGACATGGAAGGTCTGTACAACCCAACGTGGCATGAGGCTAATGTGGAAGGTGTTGATTTCGTAGACAGTTGGTAGGACGTGTGGGTGAATCATCTTTCGACACGTGGCATTTTTATTGGCCAATAGAGTGGTGCCACGTGGCCCAGGCATGGGCTACCACATGGCATCGTGATTGGGTCTGGTGTTTAAAAATTTATGGAGTTTGTGGCAATCTGATGCAGAAGCATCTCTCCAATGCAGCCAGCCAGAGACATCAGTGTGCATGCATTCATGTGATGAAAAGGAGGCGCAGCCTCATTCATGTTTGTATTGAATGTAATTAAATGGCTTAGGCTGTTGAGCCAAGAAATCTATGCCTTTGCGCAGGCTGTATATAAGATAGGAATTTATTGTAGATTGGCTGAGATCTAGATCCATACGCTAGACTAGACAGTCATTGATTGTAAATCAATAGGGTAGGTAAATCCTGGAGGGAAGCGCTAAGAGCCCCTCAGGTAAAAGAGATATTCAGATCTCATTTTGAAAGGAGGTATGCATGTAGAGCAAGAGAGCCGAGGGAGAGCTCAGGAATACCTTGTAAAATATACAGGCATTTGCCATTATTAATACAGAGCAGTTTTTCCTGCATCAGTCTGTCATTATATGCATGTTTGTATGTGTATGTTCAATATATGATGCAATTGTGTATTATTATTATGTATTTGCAGGGGTTTGGTTTGATTTCAGGTTTGAGAGGTCTTTGAGGTTTCATGCCATGAGGGTGTGATAGAGTGTTGAGACTCTGAATACCAGTGCACTGAGGGGGCACTTCTGAACTCATGAGGAGTCAGACAAAGACGTGCTGAGAGCACCAGCCTTGAAGTCAACGATTCATACGGAGGGAAGACTTTCGGGGTTACTGAACACCTCAATAGTCAAGGCAGTGTAGCTGAGACACTGTTGTCGACAGAACCTTTGAGAAGTTCTGTAGGAGCTCTATCAAGAGGGTATCGAGCGTGTGTACAGAAGTGCACAGAGGAAAGAACTCTTTTGTGAGTTCATAGAGACTAGAATTCTGTCGAGGATTCTGAGGAGCTCCGTCTAGGGGATGTCGAGCGAAGCGTGTAAGTGCAAGGAGAAAGCGTAACTATTGGGTGTTATGTGGCAGCGAAGCTCCGCTAGGAGGGCGTTGAGGAAGATTGTAGATAGACATGAGGAGGAAGGAACTCATTGACTTCTATCATTTGAAGGAAGCACCCACTGAGGGGGCTTTCACTGGGTTACTGAATACCCAGATAACTCAGCAATAGGTTGCTTGAGTTGGAAGAGTGCCAGGAGGCATCGATATTATCCATCTGAGGGAGAAGAAAGATAAAATTCCCCAAGGGGTTTGAGTATTCATTGAAGCTTAAGAGAGACAGTGTCGTGTATGCGTAGAGACTCTGTGGGAGCACAGGAGTCAAAGAATCTATTTAGGATTCGAGGACAGAAGCTCAGGAAGGGCAGCGCTTTTACGCGTATCAACGAGACTCCTATTGAGGGTTTGCAGAGGAGAAGAAATGCAAAGGTCCAAGCCTTTGGGAACGAAGAGTTCTTCCAAGCCTGGGAAGAATATACAGGAGAGCTCGGTGAAGCATAGCAGCCGTCATATCGGCCTAAAGAGGAGATCTGGGCCATAGATGAGATATACGTCCAGAGGGAGCTGGGAGCAGAGAAATCTCCAAGGAGGAGAATCAACGATCCGGATTCGTAAGATAGAATCGCGAAATCCTGCTGACCGTCGGATCATGGAGAAGTTGCGCAGGAGTTAGCCCAAAGGCACAGAAGGGAACCGGCCATCGGATATCATCATATCGAGCTTCGGAATTTGACGAGGCAAGAGTTTCATGCTCATTGAAATCGCGAGTTGCGATTCCTCGAATCAATGGGAGCCATCGATCAGAACGGGGACATGTGGCGCAAGATCCTGAGGAGTCGGGATTCGGGGTTTTGCGAGGAAAAAGAACTACGACCGGTGAAATCGCGACCTATGATTCCTCGATATAATCACAATCATCGATTTGTGGGACACGCGTCAAAGGATCCCTTGGAGTCGGGGTTCGGGGAATCGGGATTCGGAGAATCGGAGTTCTCGACGTCAAGGAATTCTTGCATCGCGGATTCACGATCCGCGAAATCCCGAAGTGACGTGGCATGTGGGACCACGGTTGCTAGTGGAGTATAGGTGGAAGCACATCAGCATATTGGGGATCGAAGTGCCGATAGAAAGAAGAGGTGGAGGTGTCGAATCCACACGTGCCATCGCATATCGGCATATTGGAGTTCGGGGTTAGGGGATTCATAGTGAAAGTGAATCACGACATTGCATGTGTTGATTCCCCGATAGGAAAATATCCGATAAACAGAAGTGTTGACCCATTGACCATCGGGGTTCGGGGTTTTGAGTTGCATGTGACTGCGCTCACAGAATTTGAAAAATCGCGAATTCCGATTTCCCGATTTCCGAAGGGGAGATCACCAAAGGAGCTTACTGTGGGTAGTAGACTCCCGAGTGGAGTGGAAGAGTACTTTGACTCTTAGGGACATAGTTAGAGAAGGTCTTGGGTAAGAGCGGCCATGCTGTCAAAGGCAGGTTGGCGTCAAAGTGGTATCAGAGCCTGAAGATCTTGTCTGTATATTTCAGGCAAGAGGAGTGAAGGAGGAAAGGAAGGCACTCTGATACTCAGGACCTACGTCAAAGTGGTATCAGAGATGGAAATTCTTTCTTGTATATTTCAGGCAGGAAGAGATAGAGGAGCGCAAGAAGACAGAGTTACTGAAGACTCTGTAGGCGATTTCTTGCAGGTAAGCAGCAATCCATAGACAGTCAGCAGGACTGTGAGAAGATGAAGCTGACCACTCAGGATTGCAGTAGTGACAGCAGCAGCAGGGTCACTAGGGAGGTAAACAGAGATGACACCATGGTTGCTGAAGACCATAGGCATGCTGGGAGGAAGAGGAGCAAGGCAGAAAATCTTGCCGAATGGGATGAAGAAGAGACTAGAAATCTCTATGAATTAAAAGCAGACATAGAGAAGATGGAACTGCGGATGCGGCAGGATAGGAGGAGGAGACGACTGTGCGAATTGCCAATGGAGAAGGAAAAAGAGAAATGGCCAGTCAAGCAGCTGATGGTCATAACACAGCGTAGGTTGTTGAAAAGATGGCTGAGGTATGTTGAGAACCTCAGGGCCATAGAAGAAGACATGATTTTTTACTATTGGCCAGAGACAGGACAAAGTCTCGATGGCGATGATGATGATGATGATGATGATTGGAATAAATTGGAATCAGCTGATGGTTTCAAATACTTCTGGTTGGGAAGAAAGGAAGAAATTCCAGTTTTCCAGGAGGGCAACAAATTGGGATCAGTTGAGGATCTCAAAGACTGTCGTGAGGACAGCCAAGGAATTTCAAATGGCCAGCTGGGCGTTGATCAGATATCTCTGCGAGGTCTCGAAGACTGTCAGAAGGGCAGTGAAAGCATTGAAGACTGCCAAGAGGGAAGCGGAAGCGTACTATGCTGCCTGGAGGGCAGGGATGAAAAATTGAGACTGTCTGAGAGTCTCTTGGACTCAAGGGAGAATTCAATTCAGCAAAGGTTGTTGATGAAGATGGGATCAATAGATATCATAATCTGCCAGGGAAGCGGTTGAAGCATCCCATATTGCCAGGTGGGCAGGGATGAGCAGATAAGACCATCTATGGGTCTTAGTAACTCAGAAGTGAGTTGGAATCAGCTAGGAGAGCTGACAGAGCAAGTGGGCTCAAGGATGAATGTGGATCAGCAGATGCAACTGACAGAGGAGGAAGGTCAGAACAATATTCTAATGGTTGGGGGAATACAAGTATTCCTACCATCTGCCCAGGAGGGGGCAGAAAAATCAGTTCTAGATATAGCAGCAGAACAGTCACAGCAGGAGATGACTGTCAGAAAAGAAAGGGAATTGGAGCAGGCACTTGAGACCGCCCAAGCAGATGAAAGGAAGAATGAGTGTTTTGGGGAACAACTCAATGATTTCAGCCAGCAAGCTGAAAGAGATGTAGCACTGAGGCTAACAGCAGAAAAAGAAACAGAAGAAGGAAACGAGCATTCTGAGGAATGGCTCATTACTTTCAGCCGAGGAGTTGAAAGGAAAGAAGAAGCTGAGAAGGAAGAGGATCATTCTAAGGAATGGCTCAGCATTTTCAGCCATGAAGTTGAAAACAATGCAACAGAGGAGGTTGCAGAAACAAAGAATGAAGACACAGACAACATATGTCTTGCTGAGCTGTGGGAGCATATTGAAGCCCTAGAAGACAGGGTGAAAGTACAGGGCATGCACATCCAACAGGTGAGGTTGGAAACAGATGAGGAAGGCGTGGGGGATCATGATGATCTTCCCAATGGCCCAAAATTTTTGCAGCTGTGGAGACTGCAACAGAAAAACCAGCCACTGGAGTAGCTGGATGAAGCGATCAAGGAGATCATGGAGCTGATGTTGAAATCAGTAGACACTGCCAGTAAGGAGAGGTTGAGCAGAAGGAAAGCAGCAGCAACAACAGCACCACAGCGGAAGCAGCAACAGAATGGAGCAAATGGACAGCTACACACATTTGTTTGGGATCCAGGGGGATTTCTAATAAGCTGACAGGGGTAGCTCATGAGCAGGAGCTCATGATTTTTGCAGCTATGGAGTATGATGCAGGAGCATCTCTCCAATGCATCCAGCCAGCCACATCAGCGCGCATGCATTCATGTGTTGAAAAGGAGGCGCAGCTTCATTCATGTTTGTATTGAATGTAATTAAATGGCTTAGGTTGTTGAGCTAGGAAAGCTATGCCTTTGCGCAGGCTATAGATAAGATAGGCATTTATTGTAGATTGGCTGAGATCTAGATCCATACACTGGACTAGACAGTCATTGATTGTAAATCAATAGGGTAGGTAAATCCTGGAGGGAAGCGCTAAGAGCCCCTCAGGTAAAAGAGATATTCAGATCTCATTTTGAAAGGAGGTATGCATGTAGAGCAGGAGAGCCGAGGGAGAGCTCGGGAATCTCTTGTAAAATATACAGGCATTTGCCATTATTAATACAAAGCAGGTTTTCCTGCATCAGTCTGTCATTATATGCATGTCTGTATGTGTATGTTCAATATATGTTGCAATTGTGTATTGTTATTATGTATTTGCAGGGGTTTGGTTTGATTTTAGGTTTGAGAGGTCTTCGAGGTTTCATGCCATGAGGGTGTGACAGAGTGTTGAGACTCTGAATACCAGTGCACTGAGGGGGCACTTCTGAACTCATGAGGAGTCAGATAAAGACGTGCTAAGAGCACCAGCCTTGAAGTCAATGATTCATACGGAGGGAAGACTTTCGGGGTTACTGAACACCTCAATATTCAAGGCAGTGTAGCTGAGACACTGTTGTCGACAGAACCTTTGAGAAGTTATGTAGGAGATCTACCAAGAGGGTATCGAGCGTGTGTACAGAAGTGCACAGAGGAAAGAACTATGTTGTGAGTTCAGAGAGACCAGAATTCTGTCAAGGATTCTAAGGAGCTCCGTCTGGAGGACATCGAGTGAAGCGTGTAAGTGTAACGAGAAAGTGTAACTGTTGGGTGTTCTGTGGCAGCGAAGCTCCGCTAGGAGGGCATTGAGGAAGATTGTAGATAGACATGAGGAGGAAGGAACTCATTGACTTCTATCATCTGAAGGAAGCATCCACTGAGGGGGCTTTCACTGGGTTACTGAATACCCAGATAACTCAGCAATAGGTTGCTTGAGTTGGAAGAGTGCTAGGAGGCATCGATATTCTCCATCTGAGGGAGAAGAAAGATAAAATTCCCCAAGGGGTCTGAGTATTCATTGAAGCTTAAGAGAGACAGTGCCGTGTATGCGTAGAGACTCTGCGGGAGCGCAGGAGTCAAAGAATTCGTTTAGGATTCGAGGACAGAAGCTCAGGAAGGGCAACGCTTTTACGCGTATCAACGAGACTCCTGTTGAGGGTTCGCAGAGGAGAAGAAATGCAAAGGTCCAAGCCTTTGGGAATGAAGAGTTCTTCCAAGCCTGGGAAGAATATACAGGAGATCTCGATGAAGCATAGCAGCCGTCATATCGACCTAAAGAGGAGATCTGGGCCATAGATGAGGTTTACGTCCAGAGGGAGTTGGGAGCAGAGAAATCTCCAAGGAGGAGAATCAACGACCCGGATTCATAAGATAGAATCACGAAATCCCGCTGACCGTCGGATCGTGGAGAAGTTGCGCAGGAGTTAGCCCAAAGGCGCAGAAGGGAACCGGCCATCCGATATCGGCATATCGGGCTTCGGCATTTGACGAGGCAAGAGTTTCGTGCTCATTGAAATCGCGAGTTGCAATTTCCCGAATCAATGGGAGCCGTCGATTAGAACGGGGAAACGTGGCGCAAGATCCTGAGGAGTCGGGATTCGGGGTTTTGTGAGGCAAAAGAACTGCGACCGGTGAAATCATGACCTGTGATTCCTCGATATAATCACAACCATCGATTTGTGGGACACGCGTCAAAGGATCCCTTGGAGTCGAGGTTTAGGGAATCGGGATTCGGAGAATCGGGGTTCTCGACGTCAAGGAATTCTTGCATCGCAGATTCGAGATCCGCGAAATACTGAATTGACGTGGCATGTGGGACCACAGTTTCTAGTGGAGTACAAGTGGAAGAACGTCGAGATATTGGGGATTGAAGTGTCGATACAAAGAAGAGGTGGAGGTGTCGAATCCACACGTGCCATTGCATATTGGCATATCGAAGTTCGGGGTTCGGGGATTCATAGTGTAAGTGAATCACGACATTGCATGTGTTGATTCCTCGATAGGGAAATCTCCGATAAACAGAAGTGTTGACCCATTGACCATCGGGGTTTAGGGTTTTGAGTTGCATGTGACTGCGCTCACAGAATTCGCGAAATCGTGAATTCCGATTTCCCGATTTTTGAAGGGGAGATCACCGAAGGAGCTTACTGTGGGTAGTGGACTCCCGAGTGGAGTGGAAGAGTACTTTGACTCTTAGGGCCAGAGTTAGAGAAGGTCCTGGGTAAGAGCGGTCATTCCGTCGAAGGCAGGTTGGCGTCAAAGTGGTATCAGAGCCTGAAGATCTTGTCTGTATATTTCAGGCAAGAGGAGTGAAGGAGGAAAGGAAAGCACTCTGATACTCACGACTTGCATCAAAGTAGTATGAGAGCTGGAAATTCTTGCTTGTATATTTCAGGCAGGAAGAGACAGAGGAGCGGAAGAAGACATAGTTACTAAAGACTCTGTAGGCGATTTCTTGCAGGTAAGCAACAGTCCATAGACAGTCAGCAGGACTGTGAGAAGATGAAGCTGACCACTTAGGATTGCAGGAGTGACAGCAGCAGCAGGCTTACCAGGGAGGCAGACAGAGATGACACCATGGTTGTTGAAGACCATAGGCATGCTGGGAGGAAGAGGAGCAAGGAAGAAAATCTTGCCGAATGGGATGAAGAAGAGACTAGAAAGCTCTATGAATTAAAAGCAGACATAGAGAAGATGGAACTGTGGATGCGGCAGGATAGGAGGAGGAGACGACTGCGCGAATTGCCAATGGAGAAGGCAAAAACGAAATGGCCAGTCAAGTAGCTAATGGTCATAAGACAACGTAGGCTGTTGAAAAGATGGATGAGGTATGCTGAGAACCTCAGGGCCATAGAAGAAGACATGATTTGTTACTATTGGCCAGAGACAGGACAAAGTCTCGATGGCGATGATGATGATGATGATGATGATTGGAATAAATTGGAATCAACTGATGGTTTCAAATACTGCCGGTTGGGAAGAAAGGAAGAAATTCTAGTTTGCCAGGAGGGAAACGAATTGGGATCAGTTGAGGATCTCAAAGACTGTCATGAGGACAGCCAAGGAATTTCAAATGGCCAGCTGGGCATTGATCAGAGATATCTGCGAGGTCTCGAAGACTGTCAGGAGGGCAGTGAAAGCATTGAAGACTGCCAAGAGGGCAGCGGAAGCGTACTAAGCTTCCTGGAGGGCAGGGATGAAAAATTGAGACTGTCTGAGAGTCTCTTGGACTCAAGGGAGAGTTCAATTCAGCAAAGGTTGCTGATGAAGACAGGATCAATAGATCTCATAATCTGCCAGGGAAGCGGTGGAAGCATCCCATATTTCCAGGTGGGCAGGGATGAGCAGATAAGACCATCTGTGGGTCTTAGTAACTCAGAAGTGAGTTGGAATCAGCTAGGAGAGCTGACAGAGCAAGTGGGCTCAAGGATGAATGTGGATCAGTAGATGCAGCTAACAGAGGAGGAAGGTCAGAACGGTATTCTGATGGTTGGGGGAATACAAGTATTCCTACCATCTGCCCAGGAGGGGGCATAAAATTCAGTTCTAGATATAGAAGCAGAACAGTCACAGTAGGAGATTACTGTCAGAAAAGAAAGGGAATTGGAGCAGGCACTTGAGACCGCCCAAGCAGATGAAAGGAAGAATGAGTGTTCTGGGGAACAACTCAATGATTTCAGCCAGCAAGCTGAAAGAGATGTAGCACTGAGGCTAACAGCAGAAAAAGAAACAGAAGAAGGAAACGAGCATTCTGAGGAATGGCTCATTACTTTCAGCCGGGGAGTTGAAACGAAAGAAGAAGCCGAGAAGGAAGAGGATCATTCTAAGGAATGGCTCAGCATTTTCAGCCATGAAGTTGAAAACAATGCAACAGAGGAGGTTGCGGAAACAAAGAATGAAGACACAGACAACATATGTCTTGCTGAGCTGTGGGAGCAGATTGAAGCCCTAGAAGACAGGGTGAAAGTACAGGGCATGCACATCCAACAGGTGAGGTTGGAAACAGATGAGGAAGGCGTGGGGGATCATGATGATCTTCCTAATGGCCCAAAATTTTATCAGCTATGGAGACTGCAACAGAAAAACCAGCCACTGGAGCAGCTAGATGAAGTGATCAAGGAGATCATGGAGTTGATGTTGAAATTAGTAGACACTGGCAGGAGAGGTTGAGCAGAAGGAAAGCAGCAGCAGCAGCAGCACCACAGCGGAAGCAGCAACATAATGGAGCAAATGGACAGCTCCACACATTTGTTTGGGATCCAAGGGGATTTCCAATAAGCGTACAGGGGTAGCTCATGAGCAGGAGCTCATGATTTTTTTAGCTGTGGAGTATGATGCAGGAGAATCTCTCCAATGCAGCCAGCCAACCACATCAGCGCGCATGCATTCATGTGCTGAAAAGGAGGCGCAGCCTCATTCATGTTTGTATTGAATGTAATTAAATGGCTTAGGCTGTTGAGCCAGGAAAGCAATGCCTTTGCGCAGGCTGTAGATAAGATAGGCATTTATTGTAGATTGGCTGAGATCTAGATCCATACGCTGGACTAGACAGTCATTGATTGTAAATCAATAGGGTAGGTAAATCCTGGAGGGAAGCGCTAAGAGCCCCTCAGGTAAAAGAGATATTCAGATCTCATTTTGAAAGGAGGTATGCATGTAGAGCAGGAGAGCCGAGGGAGAGCTCAGGAATACCTTGTAAAATATACAGGCATTTGCCATTATTAATACAGAGCAGTTTTTCCTGCATCAGTCTGTCATTATATGCATGTTTGTATGTGTATGTTCAATATATGGTGCAATTGTGTATTGTTATTATGTATTTGTAGGGGTTTGGTTTGATTTCAGGTCTGAGAGGTCTTTGAGGTTTCATGCCATGAGGGTGTGACAGAGTGTTGAGACTCTGAATACCAGTGCACTGAGGGGGCACTTCTGAACTCATGAGGAGTCAGACAAAGACGTGCTGAGAGCACGAGCCTTGAACTCAACAATTGATACAGAGGGAAGACTTTCAGGGTTACTGAACACCTCAATAGTCAAGGAAGTGTAGATGAGACACTGTTGTCGACAGAACCTTTGAGAAGTTCTGTAGGAGCTCTACCAAGAGGGTATCGAGCGTGTGTACAGAAGTGCATAGAGGAAAGAAATCTGCTGTGAGTTCAGAGAGACCAGCATTTTGTCGAGGATTCTGAGGAGCTCCATCTGGAGGACGTCGAGCGAAGCATGTAAGTGCAATGAGAAAGCGTAACTGTTCGGTGTTCTGTGGCAGCAAAGCTCCGCCAGGAGGGCATTGAGGAAGATTGTAGACAGACACGAGGAGGAAGGAACTCATTGACTTCTATCATCTGAAGGAAGCATCCACTGAGGGGGCTTTCACTGGGTTACTGAATACCCAGATAACTCAGCAATAGGTTGCTTGAGTTGGAAGAGTGCCAGGAGGCATCGATATTCTCCCTCTGAGGGAGAAGAAAGATAAAATTCCCCAAGCGGTCTGAGTATTCATTGAAGCTTAAGAGAGACAGTGTCGTGTATGCGTAGAGACTCTGCGGGAGCGTAGGAGTCAAAGAATCCATTTAGGATTTGAGAACAGAAGCTCAGGAAGGGCAGCGCTTTTATGCATATCAACGAAACTCCTATTGAGGGTTCGCAGAGGAGAAGAAATGAAAAGGTCCAAGCCTTTGGGAACGAAGAGTTCTTCCAAGCCTGGGAAGAATATACAGGAGAGCTCGGTGAAGCATAGCAGCCGTCATATCGGCCTAAAGAGGAGATTTGGGCCATAGATGAGGTTTACGTCCAGAGGGAGCTGGGAGCAGAGAAATCTCCAAGGAGGAGAATCAATGACCCAGATTCATAAGATAGAATCGCGAAATCCCGCTGACCGTCGGATCATGGAGAAGTTGCACAGGAGTTATCCCAAAGGCGCAGAAGGGAACCGGCCATCGGATATTGACATATCTGGCTTCGGAATTTGACGAGGCAAGAGTTTCGTGCTCATTGAAATCGCGAGTTGCGATTCCCCGAATCAACGGGAGCCGTCAATCAGAACGGGGACACGTGGCGCAAGATCCTGAGGAGTCGGGATTCAGGGTTTTGCGAGGAAAAATAACTACGACTGGTGAAATCGGGACCTGCGATTCCTCGATATAATCACAACCGTCGATTTTTGGGACACGCGTCAAAGGATCCCTTGGAGTCGGGGTTCGGGGAATCGGGATTCGGAGAATCGGGGTTCTCGACGTCAAGGAATTCTTGCATCGCGGATTCACGATCCGTGAAATCCCGAAGTGACGTGGCATGTGGGACCACGGTTGCTAGTGGAGTACAGGTGGAAGCACGTCATCATATTGGGGATCGAAGTGCCGATAGAAAGAAGAGGTGGAGGTGTCGAATCCACACGTGCCATCTCATATTGGCATATCGGAGTTCGGGGTTCGGGGATTCATAGTTTAAGTGAATCACAACATTGGATGTGTTGATTCCCCGATAGGGAAATCTCCGATAAATAGAAATGTTGACCCGTTGACCATCGGGGTTCGGGGTTTTGATTTGCATGTGACTTCGCTCACAGAATTTGCGAAATCGCGAATTCCGATTTCTCGATTTCCGAAGGGGAGATCACCGAAGGAGCTTACTGTGGGTAGTGGACTCCCGAGTGGAGTGGAAGAGTACTTTGACTCTTAGGGACATAGTTAGAGAAGGTCTTGGGTAAGAGCGGCCATGCTGTCAAAGGCAGGTTGGCGTCACGATCGAACCCCTGACCTCCTCCCACAACGAAAATCTTTGGCAAAGGTTGGGCTGCCAACGTGCCCACATGTTGTTTCTTAACATTATATGTTGTGCATTTTATTTAAACTTGCACTATGTTATAGTTTGGAGTGGGGTCCAGGCTGGGGCTTAGCCCCAGCCCCCGTTTATACCATATGACCATGCCATGCGACCACCACATAGAGTTTTCACAGTGTTTCAAATGGTTAAGCACACACGCCTAACACTTGGTGCGTCCACAAGCTTTCTTGTAACAAGGTGCCTATTTTTGCACTGGGACGTGGCCACATGCCCCCCCATGCACCCAACACCTCCGCGTTTTGGGGGATTAGTTTGATGACGGTGCGATAATTTGGTGCATTTTGCAGGCATGTGTGTGTGTGATGTGTTTAGGCATGGGAAATGCCAAGAAGCCAGGTTGCTCACACAGGAGTGTGTTTTGGCGAACTAGAGACAACAAGCTTGAAGGAGGGAAATGGCAGGAGGCCTATCTTCTTCATTTTTTGGCCAAATGAGGTGCCTAAAAAGACCAACTAGGGATTTTTGTATGTTTTGAATCCATTGGCATAGTTTTCAAAGGTAGTTGGAGAATTCTATTGCATTTTTTACACTATTTAAGTTTCAAGGAGCTTTAGGGAGCTTAGGGCCACCATTGATGGAGGTCATGCTCAGATGAGCCCAAGTCTATTTTCTATGAATGAATAGTCATTTTTGACTATTATGATTTGAACACATTGGGACGGGTTTTAGAGGCATTTGAGGACTTTTACAGGTGTTTTTTCTACAAGGAAACTCAGGGAAGCTCAAGGCCACATGTAGAAGAGGTCATGCCCGAATGAGCCATGGTCTGTTTTCAGAGTTCTATTAGTCATTTTTGGGGTTTTTATGTATTCAGAACCCAATGGTACAATCATTAAATCCATTGGAGCCTAGTCCATTGATGGAGACTCAAGGAGATGTAGCCTAGTTCGGGGTGAAGTCCTTTATCATCTTGTTATTGTTGTGAGTTTTATGGTTATTATTTGTTGCAATTCATTTATTTTTGTATTATTTAAACAAAATATTTAACCTTTTAAAAAAACCTCACACATAAACACCTAAAAGAAGCATAAACTTGACACATAAAACCTCTTACACAAATAAGACATTGAGCAAGGTCATGAAGTTTGTTTTAATGGAGTAGAGGGTGCTTTTATAGAAAAGAAAGTCAGCCCCCTATTTTCAATCAGGGGGGAAGAATGATCCAGTTGGATATCAGTGGCCACCCACCTATTCCAACTGGCTCACATACATATTTCATCTTAGCAGTTTCAATTTTCATCTTGGCAGTTTTTTCTATATTTTTGGGTCCTAAACTTTCAGGGTCGTTTTGAGGCCCTAAACAATGTTTTTTCGGACCACCACAATCACACTATAGAAAAATTTAAATTGTGATGTAATAATCTGTATTCATCGGATAGATCTTTCCAATGGGTTATCGTGCACCTAAAATGAAGATCGTATGCAAAAGTTACAACCATGGGAAGTTGATGTACCAACTTACCCCAACAGTGCCCACATGACTTTTGGTGCTTCATCTCCTAGGTTTACGTTTTTGGATGTCTATGGTTTTGGAATTCATGTTTTATGTAAAAAGGCCTTTGAAGCCTCATTGTAATCATCTTCTTGCGAATGAGCATAGCCATCACATCTCTTATACGAGATAAGTTGCCACCATTCTAGCAAGCTTGTTCCAGTCTACATTTTACAGTTTTTAGCATATTTCTTATTTAATAAAAGTCAACTTGTATTGTATCTATGTTATTATTCATTGTTTTTATTTGTTAATATTGTATAGATATGTGTGTGTGTGTGTGTGTGTGTGTGTGTTTTCTTTTCGTTCTACTCATAAATCTGGATCATTGATGGGAAAATTGAAGTTGTGAACAAATTTCTAGAAGGATATCTTCATTTCTTTGCATCTGATAAACAGACACAGTGGGTTAAGTGGTTTCCCTTGGAATAATGGTGGTACAACATATCCTTCCATACTTCGTAAAAAATATCTTGATTTTTGGAACTTTATGGATATCACCCTCCATCCATTACATCACCCTTTTAAGGGAACACAAAGGTTCAATCAATGGAGGACCACTATAATATTCCAGATAAAAAAGTATGCATAACATAAATAAATGTCTAGAAATGGAAGATGAACAACAATATAACCATAACAACACCACAATAATACCAAAATGATACCAAAGTAACACCAGAAGGAGCACTTAGATTACTTAGAGCAATGTTCACTTGCCTCTTCGAGGGAGAAACCTCCAGTAGAGAAGAGATATATTACAATAATATCCAAGACAAAAGTTTTCATACCCTCGACTCCTATTTATACTAAATATGTTTATAAAAAGAACCATCTAGAGGAAGATCTTTCTAGAGGTGGAAGCTTCTATTAGGTCTTCTTACATTGGACTTATTCTTCCTTGTTGCTAGGCCTTATTAATATTGACCTTTATTACATCGGAATATATTATTCTACCTACGTGAGGGGTTAGGTCCCGAACATGTCCTCCGGCCCCTTAAAAACAACCTTGTCCTCAAGGCTTGAGATGTGAAAATTGTTGCAGAATAGTAGTTGGTTTCCAAGTGGCATATGTTGGATTTGTATCTTTCCACTAGACTAACACTTTCTTGATGGTTCGTTGACACATACAACACTCACTCTGGTCCAAAACTACTTGTGGTTGTAGCCAAATGGAGCCTTCTTCTTCCAACTCAGGAAGGTTGGTTTGAATTTGGAACTTAGTTCCAATCACCTTCTTTAAGAAGGAAACATGAAAAACAGGATGGAGCTTAGAATGACTTGGCAAAGCTAACATATAGGCCACATGTCCCACATGCTTGAGAACCATATAAGGACCATAAAATTTGGGCACAATTTTCTGACAATGGTCAGCCTTGAGGGAATTTTTCTTGTAAGGTTGCAATTGAAGAAAGACCTGATCCCCTTCTGCAAATTGACATTCAGAGTGACCTTGATCTACTTGTTTCTTCATGTGATTATTTTCCATGACCAAATTCTCTTTGAGGGTACGGATAATAGCCCATCGAACTGTAAGCGTTTGGTCAACCGCCTGGACCTTCGAGACACCTGGAAAATATGATAGAACTGAAGGTGGCTTTTTTCCATATACCACTTCAAAAGGAGTCATGCGGGTAGTTGTATGGTACGAAGTGAGGTACCACCATTCAACTAGCGGTAACCAATGAGCCCACTGATTTTTCCTTTCCAAGGAAAAACACCTCAAATATGTTTCCAAACACTTGTTGACAAATTCAGTTTGACCATCAGTCTGGGGATGATAAGTTGTGTTGATATGCAATTGGATTCCTTGTAGCTTGAACAATTCTTGCCAAAAATTACTAGTGAAAGTTGGGTCGCGATCAGAAACAATAGAATGTGGCATGCCATGAAGCTTGAAGACCGGATCCATGAAAAGTTGAGCCACAATGGATGTTGTAAATGGGTGTTGAAGAGAACAAAAATGAGAAAACTTGAAAATACAATCAAATACCACCATGATGATTGATTTATTTCCTGATTTAGGTAAGCCTACAATAAAATCCATAGAGATATCCTGCCAAATAGCAGGTGGAATTGGAAGTGGTTGTAGTGTGTCGGGATATTTAACTATTTTTCCCTTGTTGTGTTGACACACATCACATTCACCCACAAAATTATGAACATATTGTTTCATACCATCCCAGAAAAAAGAACGTTTGACCCTGTCATAGGTTTTGGTAAACCCAGAGTGCCCAGCTGTGGGTGTAGCATGAAGCTCAGAAAGTATCGTGGATTTAATTTTTGACTGTTTACTTAAATGAAAACGGCCTTTATATCGAATCTCATCATGGAGCCAAGAGTACCCTCAGGAAATGTTTCGGATATTTTAGCCATTCCTGGCGAACAGCTTGGATTCAATCTAGAACAATGAAGGAGAGAGAAAAAAGGGACCCTTCATCTTCATATTTTTGGGAAAGTGCACCCGCAACTAGATTATCTTTTCCTTTCTTGTAAATGATCTCATAATCATATTCAAAGAGCTTAGTCACCCATTTTTGTTTCTCTGGGGAGGAAATGTGTTGTTCCAGAAAATACTTGAGGCTTTGATGATCTGTCTTAAATTGGAAGCGTTTCCCCAACAGACAAGGGCGGAAAAGATCAACAACATGCAGAATAGCCAACATTTCCTTTTCATTGATTGATTTTTCCAAATTTTTCTTAAACAGTTGCTTGTTGGTAAAGGCCAAAGGCTGACCCTCTTGCATAAGGACAGTGCCAATTCCTTTCCCTGAAGCATCACATTCCAGGACAAAGGTCTTTTTGAAATCAAGAAGGGCTAGGACTGGAGTGGTGCGCATGGCCATCTTCAAGGTTTGAAAATCCTAAGCAGCTGCTAGAGTCCAAGTGAAATAATTTTTTTTAAGGAGTGCAATGACAGGTGCCACAATCTTTCCATAATTCTTAACAAACTTGGGATAATAGTTGGCTAAGCCTAGAAACCCCCGCAATATTTTGAGAGTCTTTGGGTGAGGCCAGTCTAAAATAGCTTCAATCTTTTTAGGATCCACCCTGACGTCGGCCTTGCCAACAATATGACCCAAGTACTCAAATTTTAAGGTGCCAAAATAAAATTTATATTATTTCAGGAAAAGTTGGTGCTGAGAAAGTAGATGGAGAACTCGATCCACATGAGCAAGATTGTGTGTCCAGGTTTTTCTATAGATGAATATATCATCAAAGAAAACTAAGACAAAATGACGGAGAAAATGACCAAAGACATGATTCATGAGGCTTTGGAAAGTGGAGGGAGCATTACACAAGCCAAAGGGCATGACCAAAAACTCATAGTGGCCCTCATGAGTTCTAAAAGTAGTATTAGGAATGTTTTCCTCTTTCATACAGATCTGGTGGTAGCCTGAACGAAAATCAAGTTTAGTAAAGAACTAGGAACCACTCAATTCATCCAAGAGGTCATCAATGCGAGGAATGGGAAATTTGTCTTTAATGGTGAGTTTGTTGAGGGTGGAGAAGTCAAGACAAGTATGACAAGAACCTTCTTTCTTAATGACCATGACCACAGGAGAAGAGTAGGGGATCGTACTAGGGCGGATAACACCTGCGTTGACCAGTTCATGAACCATTTTCTCAATTTCATTTTTTTTTGGAAAAGGGGTGACGATATGGACAGATATTGGGAGGAAGACTTCCTGGGACAAGGGGAATGGAGTGATGAGTACCACAAGAAGGAGGGAGTCCCTGGGGAGTGGAAAAAACCACTTAATGTTTAGAGAGGATGGATTGGAGGTCTTGCGGCACAGAGGGTGCCTCAGTTGATTGTATGGCATGGAGTTGGAAAATAACACCAGAATGACCTTTTTTTAGAAGCTTTTCCATGTGATGGGAACTAATTATTGTTGGAAATACTAAAACAACTGAGAGGGGGGGGGGGTGAATTAGTTGTATGTGAGCTTAAACAATTTTAAGTTTGTTAAAACATTATTAATCTTTCTTCATGTGGTCATCATCAATATACAACATATGGACAGTAAAAGTAAAGACCATCAGTCACACATAAAGTACACACAGAGATAGATTTTCACGAGGAAACCCATAAAGGGAGAAAACATCTTCTTCTTTGAAATGATAGGCAGTCTTTTTCAGTTATGTACATCATTTACAATTGAGCACCAACTCAATGTGAGGCTGCTACCTCTGTTTTACAAGCTGCAACTTGTTTGAGAGAACCAATTCTCTGGTTTTTCTAGCACCCACTAGAAGCAAGCACCAACTCCCTGAATATTCCAGCACCAACTGGATGGAAGCACCAACTTCATGAATGTTCCAACACCAACTAGATGGAAGCACCAACTTCCAGTTACATAGGCTCCAACCTGTATAACAGAGAACACTTGTTCTCCCTAGCACCACCCTGCCACCCTAGTTTCTCTGGCTACAACCAGATGGAAGCTACAACTTCCTGTGTTTAAGCTCCCACTTGAACCTCTGAGGACAACAGTCCTCCCGAGCACCTCCCAACCACCCTTAAATATCAAATAATGAATACACAGATAATTTATGCAGATAAATCACTTCTTACCATTCTTTCTCTGTTCTGTAAATCTGATCTTCAACAAATTGTTCTGCAATTCTTCTCTTCCTCTGTCCATTCAACAGGTTTGCTCTGCATCACATTCTTCTGTCATTCTTCTCTTCTTCTGCTCTGCCTATCATTTTGCTCTATTTCTTATTTACATTTCATCTCATTGTGTACATCTGTTAAAATTTCATACTATGCATCTTCTCATTTCTCCTTTCTTACTGTTTCGTTCTTTTTCCATCCAGAACAGCCAACCTGACACAGTCTGTTTCATTTTCTTTTATACACATGGGCACAACGTTTCAACTTCCCAACTCCTTGGGGAAAATAACGACAACTGTCCATCCAACCGAAACGCCAACTGATCGACAACTAATTTGCAATCATGATTTCATTTTACTAACGGATTTGTAACTGGAAGGGTTAAATGTGTGTGGAAAAACAGTAACCCTCTGATCACATTCAAACCTTATCCGCACCGTTGGATAATCTTCATTATTCTTGCCTTTTAAATCAGGTTTCGACATTCCTCATGTTCAATGTTCTTTTCACTTATAAATCTTGATACACAAAATTCCATAAATCGGTCAAATCAACGATCCATATCATAATCAGATCTGACGATTCAGATTAAATCGAGAATTCACTCATCGCGAAATCAAAATCCTTGTTGCACTTGTTTCTTTTCCTTTTGGAGTCGCGATTCGCAAAACTCTGACACGGAGTTAGATCAACGGTCCAGGTGCGATCTTGACTCAATGGCTACGATTGTGTCGCAATATCGCATATCGCGATTTCAACATTTCTGTTGCAGTGTGTTCTTGTCTCCTTGATATCGTGATTTGTGAAAATCCGATGTGGAGTTTGATCAACAGTCCAGGTGTGATCTTGACTCAACAGTTGAGATTGAATCGCAATATCGTGTTTCACGATTTCAGAGTTTCTGTTGCAGTGTGTTCTTGACATTTCAAAGTCTCGATCCCCGAAACTCCGACAAGGGCTAGGATCTATGGTCCAGATTCATTCTAGATTCAACGGCTGTGATTAAATCGTGAAATTTCATTTCAAAATTTCAGGGTTCTTGATGTCAAGTGAATTGGACATTTCAAAGTCTCGATCCCCAAAACTCTGTTGACATCACATGTGGTTTGACACGTGTTAAATACTGCCACATGTCACTCTGATTCGTGACTTACATGTGCCTGAAGTGTTGAATCTGCCTAACACCTGTCATTACCTGGTTGTGCCACGTGTCCCTAGCTAACATGGTATGTTGTCGTGAGCTGGATTGACGGTCTAGATCACATGTTGATCTGACGATTCAGGTTCAGTCAGGATTTCTTTCATCGCGATTTCGGGGTTTCTGTTGTAATAGTTCACGGGACTCATAAAACTCCGATTCCCAATTCTCCGATGAAGAAAATCAACGGTCTAGATCTCATTCTTTCTTTAATGGCTGTGATTAAATCATGAAATCGCATATCGCGATTTCGGGGTTCTCGTTGTCAAGATATTTTGACATTTCAAAATCCCGATCCCCGATACTCCGATGAAGCCTCCTGTCGAGCTTCTCCCGGTGGCGCTCGATTGCTGCCACGCGTCCACAGGAATGGACGGTCCAGATGTCGTCGGGATTTCATGACTGGTGTTGTCCCAATGCACATGACCTAGAGAACTCCGATTTCCCGATGGTTGATATCCTGATGCCTGTCAAGACTTCTCTTCTTGCTTCCGAGGCTTATCTCCCTCGCACCTTCTGTAGATCTGATGGTTGTCGGCGACCCTTCACCAAATCTAACGACTCTCACTGCATTCGATCATTCACTGCTTTCTATCATTCACCTCTCTGAACTTGTCTTCTATTTGCCTGTCATCTTCACTGTTGCCATCGATGACAAGCATTTGTTGTTTGTTCACTGAATTTGCCAACAATTATCTCTAGGGAACCGACGGTGATGCCTTGAAAATTATATTTTTGTCCCTCCTAATCGAATTGCTTGGTTAATTCCTTAAAATCCATGAGAATAGCACCCAAGGCCCTTAGCCATTATGCAACCAACACAATGCTACAACCGCCCATGTTGATAGCAAACATATGATATTCTAGGTGGTAGTCACCAATTTGGAGATGCACATTTTCACAATGCCCTCCACATTTCATGGAATCACCATTGGAAATCATGATTTGGAAATTATTGACTACACCTATCTAGCAATTAGTTTCTTTGGGAATGCAACGATGAATACAATTATGGGTGCTTCCACTATCAACAAGAATGACGAACTTCCTATGCTTGATGTAACCAGTTATCTTGAAGCTTTGGGGAGAAGAGAAGCCAGCGAGAGAATTTAGGGAAATGACCGATTCTACTTTGGGAGGGTCTGAGGGAGGGGTTATGTCAATGGGTTCAGGTGACACAGACACAAGGGGAGATTCAACATGCTCTTCTGAAACATCCTCTGAGATGGCCATAAGTAGTTTTTGTTCCTTACACTTGTGTCCCAGAAAATGTTTGTCATCACAAATAAAACAAAGGCCTTTGAGTTGGCATTCATCCATTTAGTCCCTGGTCAATTTTTGCATCTTTAGTGGAGTAGAAAGAGGAGTGGGATTTACTCGTTTAGTGCAAGGAATAAAGGAGGGTTTCTGGTTTTGAGAAGAGATAACTTGTTGTGCTTCCTTATCTCTTTTAGTATCCTCCACCCAACTCTAAGGCTGAGACATGAGGACATGGGCATGAATCTTATCCTTGACACGACTGATAAAACATTCTCGAAAAAAAGCATCAGGCATGCCCTCTGTACGAAAATCTAGTCTCTCAAAAGAAGTTATAAAGTCTTCCATTGTGCCATATTGTTTCAACTTTGTCAAATGGACTAAATGATTGGTGTCAGTGTCAAAGCGTTCATAAAGCTCTGCCACAAACTTTTTCCAAGCAACATACCCTTGGTGGGTAGTTTTTCTCCATTGCCAACATTCTTGATCTACATGGAGAACACCATACTGGAGTTTGGCCAACTCATCCATAATTTCATACAAAGAGAAATAATGTTCCATTTGATTTATCCAACAAGTGGGATCCAACCCATCAAATTTGGTCACATCCACACGCGGAAAGCGTAGGTCACGCTGAAAGTGATGGGGTTGAAAATTATGGGAATGAGAGGAAGTTTCACCTTCGGTATGCAAAGGTGGGCCAGATAAGGGATGATCTGTAGCGATATGCAGCTTGGTGCAGATCATCGTAGTGACAGATTCAAGATGGGTAGTAATGTCTTGTTTGAGGTTTTGTTTGAGTTCCTCGATTGACGCAGAAATGGAGGAATGCATGTCTTTATTGATGGTGGCAATATTGGCACTGATTTGTCTCACTTTTTGTTAGGTCTATGTGAAATTAGAGTGCAAGGTATTGAAGAGATCTTCCAAGTCTTGGCTACGAGTATGGGCCATGATGATGAGGGAACCGAAAAAGGGGCAGGTGGGGTAAAAACATTTGCTGAAAAATGATAGCTATGAATGTGATAAGGGAGAAGAGAGAAATACAATGGAATATGTCTCAAATAATGGTGCAACAAGGTTCTACAGACAAGGGTTTGCCTTGTGCTATATGTCTCTGATATACGTGTCGTTGTTGGTAGTCACAATTGATTTTCAATACTTATCATTATCGAAAGAGATTACACCTTTCTATAGCTTCCATCACCTCCCATTTGTAAATATTTATATTTCTGACTTTCGAAGCGATGATTGGATTAAATCTTACCTTATTGAGTTTTTATCGTTTGCATTTGCATTTTTTTTATTTTTAATTCATGACTCTAAGCATGAATTTAAACATAAAACTTTGCTTGGTTTCAAAATCTTTTACCTTAAAAATATCATTTTAAAATTTACCCATATGCGATCAATTTTCAAATCTTGTGAAATGATTGATTAGTCCATTATCGAAATTTTGATTTTATCATGGATGTTATGAATTCAATGGTTTGATAGTTCATTGTCGAATTGTTTTGATGCATGAAGAACCTTTGTTAAATATTCATATTCGTCTCACGAGTTTAATGGTCATTTCAACATTCATGCCAATGAGTACAGGCATGTTGTACTTGTGTTTTTGCCTTACCTTGCTAGCCCAAAACATTAATGAAGCTATTCATTATGTGCATAGGGTTTTGTACTCTGTAGGTTTTGGCACTCATCACGAGAGATGGTAAGGAATTATATGAACCCTCTGGTTTTCATTCTCCCTAATTCTCCTATCTGAGTTATGATAGCCCCCAAGATCTGCTATTTTCATGCTTCCACTCTCCCCTCAGACCCGTTTTTGTTGCTTGCACGTTGTGAACCTAAAACTTTTCCGAGTGATTTATATTGCATCCTTATCATAGTGGTCATGAAACCCATCATTCATATAGATTCGAATGGATGCCAAGCCTTACTATCCCAAGATGACACTATTGATGACCTAAATGATCATGACTGGGATGTATTCCTCAAGAATTTCGAGGGCTATAATCTGCAGGTGGAAAAATATTTTTCACAAACCTTTGATGGTTTCATAGCCAAGATTGGAGACATACAGTTGGAATTGACAGAGGATTTTGTGAGCAAAGCAACAAGGCTTCCATCAAAAGGCGAGAGGTGGTTTAAAAATGCTAGAGTAGAATAAGTCCCATGGAGTTTGTTTATGACCTCTTGTAAAACCACTTTTTGTATAAAAGGTATTCCTATTGCTCTGTTAAAACCTAGATGGCATAGTCTACTTTTAATTCTGAAGCAATTTGTTACATGCGAAGGTCGATACGAGCTTTTTTTTTTGTACCATATCTATTTTCTTATGAATTTCATAGGGTTCAAATTAGATATTCCCTTTTACATATTGATGAGTCTTTACAATATGTCCAAGTGTTACAAGTGACAGGGTATCAATCCAAGTCTGATTCACCATGGACTTGTTAAAATTTTGTTGGTGTATTATCTGTCGAACATAGGTGACAGTTGGGAGACCTTTCTGATGAGAAATGGCTTCACCCATGCTAATCCTACATCCAACCCTCTTTGAATTTCAAACCTTAACTCAAACAGGCTAGTGGTTGAAATCTAGTTCATTGATTCAATTGATGGACCAAAGTGTATTGATAAAACCCCTCTAGATAAAGGATTATCATGTAGGTTTTCACCTACAAGATATCTGGAACAAGTGACTACCAAATTAAAGGGAAATTATCCTCATGTGCCTATGAAAAATGTTATATTAAATGTTAATGTTAAATTCAATGTCAAGAAACTTTGTAAAGGAAGGAAACAACAGTGCACGGATTTGAATTTCAAGAATAAGAATGAGGGTCAACTAAAATCTATAAAATAAAGAAACCAAAAGGATAATCATCTGAGCTCGATCGATCCGATCGAGATAGATGAGGGTTCATATCATGAGATGGAGAATTTCTTGGCTCGAGAAGACCCAGAAAATTAGTGTTCCAGGAGGGAGGTTATCACCCATGTTGAACCATGTGATTTCATGACCAATTTACCCCCATATCTTAAGGGTAAAGAAGGATTTTTGGGTATTGGGCACGATCTAGAACAAACAATAGGTAGTATTAAAGTACTCTTGGTCGACTGTGTTCTACATCAATCTTCCATCTCCCTGGTACACTGTGATAGCTACCTTGGTAGAGCGTTACTATGTCGATGTTCCTCTCTTACAGGCCCGAATTAGAACCTTGACTACTTAGAACAATCCGTTGAAACAAGAGAACCTTGGTCTCAAGGCACATACATTAGTCTTATTATCATACGATATTTCATATTATTCAACACTTTAGTTCTGTCTGTAATTTGATGTTCATATATTACATATGTGATCAGTATTTAATTTAAATATCATTGATTTATGATTGATGTTAAATGGCGTATTACATGAATTATTTTTATTAAAATTATTTTATTATAAGTGTTCATCATTACATGATCACCATATATGTATGTTTATTACTCTGATCTTATATTCCTACTCCAAAAACACCTTTGAGTTTGTTCCAGGAGTGTTAGCTCCAGCCTGTTACAGGTTCTCCTCACAGCCAGGACAGCTGGGAGTTTATATTGTGCAGAGACATAAACTCATTATCTTACTAATCACAGGTTAGTTTACTCGTATTCTATTTATTTTGTTATTTTGTTTATCAATGAAATAAGAATAGTTTAAATTGGCTTTGACTATTATTATGTTCTTATTTCAAATTGTGTTTTATTAGTATTATTTAGTTCTTTAGATTTTAAATATCAATCAGAAAATATAAAATGCATGTGCTTTCTTTATCTACTTCATAAACACTTTCAAAAAACATCAATTTCGCAAGATATCCATTAAAACTTGCAAATTGTATATACATTGTTCAAAACCATATGCACATATCCATACTTCTAGTTTTGACATTTGTAAATTATTGAACTTACATTATTAGTATCATAGCTTTATAGGTTAGTTTCATTTATTTTATTTCTAGGAATTTAGTTGGCCAACGGAGCCATTAAACCCATCAGGTCATTTCATTCCAAAGGGCTTGGGTTATTTAGACAACCTCGGTCCAGATATATCCTTCCAGTTGATGGTGTGTCACTTACGCCCATAAACAAATGGCGCTAGAAGGAGGTCTTGAATTTAATTGATGGCATGTGGAGGTCGCAAGACTCCTCCCCCACACACTCTCTCCCCTGTCGTAATGCGTAGTTGACCAGACAAAAATGTTACACTTGAAACAACAACTACTTAAAATGATAACTCTGATATTCTCGTTGAACTAGTGACACCAGTTCCTCAGGGGGTCGACGTCCAAGAAATTTTTCGTCAATCACTCATAAGAATGCATAGTGCCTTATCCCGTATCAGACAACCTAGTAGGCCACTTAACCAACCCCTTTATTTCTCATATATCTAAGAACAACTTCAAGGCACTAGTCTAATCCAAAACCCTTTAGGCGATAATACTACCAATATTATCGAAACACCTATCCTTAGAGCCGGAGGATCTGGAATCCCACCTTCCCCACCTGGTTCGTCTCCATTCTCTTCAGGAGGAGAATCTTTATATGAAGGAAGTTCTTCATCAAAACCATCTCAACCTTTGACACCACCAACTCCCATGACAAACCAAAAAAATCATGCTAGACCTTGGCTTGATCAGGATGTCGTAGTTGTACCCGAACCTCAACACCCACTACCAAAACATCTGGAGAAATGGTTGCCTAAATTTGATCCGGATTTGAAACAATCTGCTGAAGATCACATCAAAAAATTTATGTTGGCCACTAGACTCTGAAGCATTGAGCATGAGGATGTAGTATGTAGATTATTTCCTTATACTTTTGAGGGAAATGCCTCCACATGGTATTTTTATCAGTAGCCCCAAACCACTGTCTCTTGGGACAAGTTTGAAACTTTTTTCTTAGAAAAATTTGGAGATGATAAATCTCTTAAATTCTTGGTTATGGAACTCTCTAGTCTAAAAATGAATCCTAGGGAAAAAGTGAAAGAATTTAACCAAATATTTCTTACTTTAAAGAATAAAATCCCTACAAATTTGATGCCTACAGAAAGTCTAATTGTTGCATATTAAGCTAAAGCCTTACACAATAATATAACCATATGGGTCAAAAGGTCTAAAAAGAACACATTGTTAGAAGCCTTTGAGGAGGCAAGAAAAATTTAAAAGGGTATATTAAGCTTAAAATACAATGTTAGAAGTGAAGTTGAAACAACCTCAACATCTAAAAATAAAGTAGAAATTCTTGCTAGTCCACCTCAACTTAAAAATCAACAAGAAAATTTAGACTTAGAAAGCTTGCAGAAAGCTTTCCAAAAATTGTCCAATCAGATTGTTGGCTTGAAGAGATCATCCAAGGAGGCATCAACAAGAAAAGGAAGTTTTAAACCTTCTTTAATAAAACCGTTTCCTCCCAACCAGCCAAACCCAACCATAGAAGGTCTAAATTTCGAAAGTTTATAGTATCATTTGCAAACCATATTAGAAGCACATGATAGTTTTGATTTTGTCCCTCCTGATAATTCTGAATATGTAGTAGAGGAAGAGGTACCAGAAGAGGAAGATTTTTCTCCTCCTGGTTTTGGTCACCTATCGGATAGTACTTTTCAATCTAAATTCAAAACTGTCCACCCCTTCAACACAAGAAGAAAAACGCAAAACAAACCCCCTTCTGAGGTGAATAGAAATGTGTTTCTAAAATAATCAAAACAAGATGAAATTAAACAAAGCTTAGCATCCTCAATTTTAGTGTACGATTTGATTGAAGATCTAAAAAAAATGAGAGCTAATATTTTTGTTTTTGAGTTTCTGAAATTTCCCCTTATTTTACAAAAAATGCTTCAAAGTATCGCTGAAAAATGTAAAAACAATGATCCTAGCAGCAAAAAATCAGCAGAAATTGGTTCAAATAAAGCCAAAAAATCCCAACTAAAATGACATCTGAACTTCTAGATAAAAGGGATTTAGCAAGAAAAACTGTAGCAAATGTAGATAAAATTGTTTTAGGGACAACAACTAAAAATCAACAGAATTTTGTTGTTAATGCTCGGAAAAATGTCCCACCTTTTTTTGTTAACCTTTGAATTTTTTAATCGAAATGTACATAATTGTATGGTTGATTATGGTGCATCATAAAATGTGATGCCTCCATTTGTTTTCCAAAAAATTAATGCAGAAGTTAAACCTTATGATCCTAAAATCATTCAACTAGATCGAACTAACGTTAAAGTAATTGGTGAGCTTAAAACTGTATTGATTAGACTATCATCCAATATGAAAGTTCATCAGATAATTGATATTATCATTGTTGATATCCCTAAAGTTTATAGCTTGTTCCTAAGCATGGATTGGTCAGAGAAGTTGCATGGTTACTTTGCCACAAATTGGTCTCACTTGTGGCTACCTGAAAATGGACATCCCAACAAAATCAGGATAAACAGATAAGGCTATCTTAAGCATACAGTGACATATCTAAATGATGAAAATGAACCTTTCATTTTATCTTCTAATTCATTTGAAATTCATGGAATGAATACCTTCTTTGGAAATTTCATGACCCAAATATCTCCTACCACTGATCTTGCGCAGCAATCTGAAATATTAACCTACACTCAGACATCAACTTTTCCAAATATGCTAACTACTTCTGACGATGCAAAAATATGGTCCTTATACTTTGATGGATCCAAATCCAAAGAAGGAGTAGGTGTTGGTTGTGTGCTCATCGATCCTTCAAGTAATAAAACCTTTATTGCTTCCTGATTAGAGTTTGAGTGCACTAATAACATCGTCGAGTACGAAGAACGTCTACAAGGACTCATGAAATCTTTGGATATGAATGTGTGGAATTTGATGTTATTTGGTGATTCAAAAATCATGGTTAGGCAGGTAAGAAAAACCATACATTGCTTATCACCACATCTGAAAAGATACCAGATAGAGGTATGGATTTTAATGCACAAATTTTCAGCATTCAACATAAATTCCATTCCTAGGTTGAGTAATTCCTAGGTTGACTTATTGGCCAATGTTTCTTCTAAACTATTGTTCGCTGAAGGCATTTCCCCTAATGTGTTTTCAATTGAATTGTTGTTCAAACCGTCAATCCTGGATAACATTACAAATTGGAGAGTATTCGACGATGACCAACAAATTATCAACTTCCTGCATATGGAAGATACTTTCCAAGGTGCATTCATTGATGAAGTCACTCACGATGAAAACCTCCAAAAATTCACGGTAATATTAGATCTTAGATCTCCTGAATCGACATCCAATCTGGTAAACTCTATCCCCAGATCTGTTGTAAGACTAGAGAAATTTTATGTCTTGCATGATAAATTTAGATGGACAACCAATTGTAAAACAAATCGTTATTCTTTGATTTATGAGACGATTAATTTAGGAACAAAGGACAATCCTCAAAATATTAATCTAGGAGCAGGATGTTTCGAGCAAGAATGATCTGCTTTTATAAAATTGTTAAAAGAATTTAAAGACATTTTTTTTTGGACGTATGATGACTTGAAAACATTCAACCCCAATATCATACAACAGGTCATCCCCATGAAACCCCAGACTCAGCCTTTTCAACATAAATTGAGGAATATGCACCCTAAATTGGAACCCAGTGTTAAAAAAGAACTGAATAAATTACTAATTGCAAAGATAATTTTCCCGATAAGGCACACGCAATGGGTATCTAATCTAGTCCCTGTAAGGAAGAAAAGTGGTGAAATTTGACTCTATGTTGATTTTTAGAACCTAAACCGAGCATATGATAAATATAACTACCATGTTCCTCAAATGGAACAAATTCTCTAGCAGGTGTCTATTACATAGAAATCCCCTTGCGAACAAGTGGATTCTCTCTTGGATACTAGACCCCTATGACCAAGATATAAAAGTCCTATTGTGGACATTGAATTTCCTTTTCATGAAGCTAAATTATCCAAAGAAGAAGAAGGAAGAAGAGAAAATACCCTTTTACCAACGTTTTTCCTTGCTCGATCCACATTGATCTTTATCTTCAAGTTCTTTAGAAGGTCCTTTAATACAATGATAAAAAACAACAAGACATACTTCCTACTCTACCATGATTAGCTTCATAATGGATCTATGAAAGAAACAAGTTCATGAAACATACACAAACTTTAAAGGAAACAGGCCAAAAATATATTTATCTTAATTAAAACAAAGTGAGATGCTTACAGCCATGGATGTGGGTACAATAGCTTCACCAAGCTCTCTTTGTCCAGACCCTTTCTCAAATAATCCACACATACTGTTGATTCTTCAATGATATCTCCCTTATGAGATCATATGTTTGATGATTCAAAATGTCTCCCCTTTTACCATGAAGAGGACTCCTTATATAAGCTTGGAGAGGCCTAACCACTTAAGAGATTATTGGGATAAGTTGAGGATTCTTTTCCTTAGTTGTGGATCTTCCTAAGATTGAGCCTTGACCTCAAATCTGAATCCAACCAACTCCATATATGAAGGGATTCTTCCCTGATTTCTCTCAACAATCCAAAGACTCACTCAAAAAAGGCCAGTGCTCGCTCAGAATGGAGCACAAAGCATTGGAACGCTCCCCCAAAAGAGGTCACAGAGTGTTGTCACTCCCTGACAGTGTATAGGGGAGCCCTACCTTCCAAAATTGATTTTTTAGTGGTTTTCTCAGTGGCAAAAGACTTGCACTCTTTGTCAAATAACTTCTCCTCTTCAAAATGATTCTTTTGAGGTATCTTGTAAGTGTTCTTGATAATGTCATCTGAGACACAACATGAACAAGACAAAAGTATGATATTTGTGACACTTGTAGGCGAAATGAGACACTTGCAACATTTGTAATGACAACACTAGGCCATCATCCTAATGAGTAATTTTGATGTGTAACAGATTGCCCCCCAAAGTGTGAAGTTAGAAGATAATAATTGATGAATGAAGTACTTTGTAGACTTTTTCAACCAGGGTATGGACTTAGAGAACCTGATAGAAGTTGCACACAACCATCAAACAAATATTATGACATGTTTCAAAGTCGAGGTATACATACCTATGCTTAAGTGATAAAGACTTTCAAGGTATGGTCGCCATAAAATACACTGCAGATCCATAATTATATTGACAAAAAGGTATAGCCACTGAAGATACAATGTGGATATATACTCTTATGACCTAAAATGATCGTAACCATGAAGAATACACAGTGGGTCTATGAGACGACGAGACATAGCCATGACCAATACAAAGTGGATCTATGTAACAATATATGTGTCAATGTTCAAAAGAAACTTTGTCGCAACCTGGGAAAAGTACATATAAGAGTGATGACTCAACCCAAGGTTTTCTTACCGATACTGATGTAGTATGAATCTAACCATGTTAATAGATGTCCTGATGTCGAACATGGAAGAAACCACTTGATTACCAGTTAATGAGGTAAATCGTTAACAAGCGCAAGGGAAATCACCATTGATGTCAATGATTCCCAAGGTAATCTAGTACATTCCAACGAATGTGAATGGATGAGCTGAATTTGAACATTCGTGGAATCATTCGATCAGAGGTCAATGATGTAAACCCAATGTCGGACATGAGGAGGCCTTCCATTGAGGCATGCAGGTCCCAAGGTACTAACTGGTTTCTAATTCTAGCTCATGGATAATGTACTAAAGTCGACAGGAATAGACTCATTGAGGGAGGGCCTTGGTGTATCCCCCATCAACGACACGAAACTGACACAGAGATGTAATTGGTGGATCAAAAGAACATGGACTGACATAGGTATTGGAACAGGAATTTGTGATGGTTGACTCTTGAGGAAGAGACTTCCCTTGAACACTGAGGCATGACAACAGAAACTCGACAAGGACCAAAACTTTATAATGCAGTGGATACTGTGAATTTCTTCGGGTGACCTAAAGGAGTAAGGAAGCTCAAAGGATTGGTTCAATGTAGAGGTTCGGAGGATAAAAATGTGTGAAAAGATAAAATGCATTGTTTAAGGGAGATTGTAAGAACTACTGGTAATGTTCTAAAAAACTACTTGGCTTGCTTCCTTCAATTTCCCCCCATCTAGATAGATGAGTACCTCTTTTTAATTTAACGAGCTCGAGGAGGATAACACATGCTAAATATAACTCACCTTCAGTAATTCCCTTTTCCTTTGTTTAACAAACTGGAAGAAGTAAGGGTTCGGTCCCGTATGGACCCTTCAATGCATGATCATTTAACGAGTCCAGAGAAGGTAAACACAGTGGTTTTTCATATTTAGAGAGTCTGAAAATGACTTAAAGACAACTCCGATGTGGTCCTTTTTCGTAATGTTAGTCTCGTGAGGCCGAAAAAGAGATAAATTATCACTCGAAAGACCCCCTTTCAAACCTTCTAAAGAGTGGGAAAGGAATATCAATCGGCAATCTTTTGACGTTTAGAGAGTCTGAAAAGAGCTTAAAGATGAATCAAAGGGGTTCCTTTTTCGTGTATCAATGTGGGTCTGAAAAACAAATAAAATTTTACTCGACGCGTTCTTATCTGTTTGAGCTTGAGAACGAACTAAGACTATGCTCGTGAATGTGACAAGATGAAAAAATGAACAAAACTACTATGAAAAACTACCAATAATATCAAAACTACATTCCAGGGGATTAATAAGGCCTCCAAAATATTACCAAAACCCAAAAATAACTATATCTTAGGAAAAAATGAAATGTATAATAGTAAAATGGGATAACAATATCATTTACCATTTCATTTGTGCAAAGATTTGTAGTAGTGGAGAATTTGTTCTTTGGAGATGAATCTTGCATTGTTCAGTGCCAGATCTATGGTCAACCATTTTCCTTATCATTTGGACCAGTTTAGTGATTTTCTTCTTTTCTTTCATTTGTACGGTTCAAAATTTGTTTTTAGGCAATGGTTGAGTGCAAAAATTGATGCCCTGGGTTGTCTCAAATGCCCAAAAGGGCGCAATGCTCCTCTAGATTTACTGGGGGAGTGTTTCCCATTTGTTAAAGTGCCCCAACAAGTTTTTGAAATGTGTGCCAATGCACTGGTGTAGTGGTGGAGAGGGAGTTGCCCAAAAACACAAGAAAAATTTCCCAAAACTACCAGCGCTTTCTCAAATCATGAATGGTGTGCATTCTGATTTTCCAAAGAATCTCGGTGGATACTATAGGGTTGTGTTGGTGCACTGATGTGAATATGAAAGGGGCATTGGCCACATAGACAAAGAAAACAAATTTTATTTTTTTTAATTTGCCCAAAATTTGTCGAAAAATGTGATTAATGAATTTTGATGATTGATGATTGCAGGTGGCTTCGGTAATAATCATGATCGAGTGGAAATAAAGAGAGCATGAACTCAACGATGTGGTTTCCTTGCAAAGTCCTCGAACATGGGCCACAATGAGGAATTGTGGTGTCCTCAAGTTCTTCAAAATGCAAAAAATGAAGAAAGAGATTCTTCTTCTCAAACATATGATCGAGCTACACAATGTCGTGGAAAAGGGTTCCAAATTGGAACACAAATTCTCACCATCGATTTGGAAGATGTATAATTCTTGATCGGCCTCTCGAAAAGAGGGGATCCCGTAGCTTTATCCGAATAGGGGGCACTTCCTGGGCCTGTGGATGAGTACCTGGAAAACCATTGTGTCCCAAGAGCGGGACTAGTGGGAGGTAGAATCTAAATCAAAGATATTAGAGACCTACCTCTTCAGTCCATTTTATTTTCCATTACGAGTATAGCAGGAAGTACCAGCACGCACCTAGTTTCAATATCATAGGTGGCATATGGTTTACAGTGTCTAGAGCCAATGTTGTTCAACTGGAGTGTAGGGTTGCTTCAGAATGTGAAGGAGCAGATTACGAGATGCAGATAAGGGAAGAAGAAGTAGTTTGGGTATGGTTCATTCTTGGTTTCATTCTTTTTAGAATGCATTCCTCATATGAAATATCAAATTTCATTAGCAGTATGGCCAGTGGGAGAACCACGTATGGAACGATGGACTAGCCTGTCTCCAAGACTAAGCTCAGAGTTAGAGTTCAAATTCACCAATGATTTCTTCGCTTGGTTGGGATGCCAATTGATTGTGATAGAAGACTTTCCATATACCGAAGTAGATTTTCAAGGAAGCATGGACTTGGTCCTTCCAGATGGGGTGGACTGGGATGCGTCAAGTAAGAAACCAAAAAGATCTTGTTAAGCTTTTTTTTATTTTAAACGTTATATTACATTTTTTGGGTACATAGGAGAGTTTCTAACAGATGTATCGTTCCATCATGCAGACAAGGGAGAAACATGTCCGACAGAGATACTAGCATTGGGGCGTCATAGGGATGCTTAGGTAGTAGTAGTGGCAGGGGGTCTCCAAGAGCTGGAGACAAACCTCTATGGTCTTACGATGGGTATCCCTCCTCTTGAGAGGGAGAACATACCCTTGCACTTGTAGAGACACACACTGGGAGTCCCTGAGAGTATTAACTCTCTACATAGATGAGTATCTCATGTGGTGATATCATACTTGGAGCACAATGTGATGCGGGAGGACTAGGACCTCACTGATGATTTTTTTTTGTATAGTCTTTATGATGATGTTATGGGCACGAGGACCCAACATTTTTCCCCTCTATGTACCTTTTTTGATGTAATCAAACATTTTTAGTCACGCCATATATATATACCTTTTTGAGTTTTTACAGTGCCAAATGATTTGCAAATAATGATGTCTCTTAAGTGATGTGTTTTAATTTACATGATGATATGTGATGTTATTTATTTCCTTTATGAAAACTTATCTATGTGTGAGATACCTATCCATGATGTATTTAGCTAACGAATCTAGAATGGTATTGAGTTCTCTTGGTATGTGTCTGTATTCAATAAAATCAAACATTCTTTCAAGACGATGAACTCGTAAGTGGAGACGTAGTAGGATAGGATTGAAAATAGCGTATATTAGATTAAGTTGACAGACCACGAGTTGGGAGTCTAGGTTGATGATCATGCAAGAAACGCCTAGGGAGGAGGCTTTGGTTAAAAGTTTGATGATAGTATGATATTTTTCCATGTTTTTAGTTGTCGATCCTAAGCAAATACCTCCGGAACTCACCAACTCCTCAGAGTGGTAAATAAACCAAGTTGTAGAAGCAACATTCTGGGTGTGTCAACTAGCGTCATCCGCAAACCTGACAAAGATAGGAAAGGAATATGTCATCGGCATATGAAACACAAGACACAGTATAAGTGGCTAAGGAAAAAACTCGAGCACGCAAAAGAAAAAGAAACACCAAACTAAAAATACAATAGTGTACAAAGCACACATGCTAGATGTTCTATGCATAGTACTTCTTAAGGTAAAGCTTGTTCCAAGGCTCACCTAGGGAGATTCCATCATAGTCAACTTGCTCATAGGCACCTCTATGTAGAACATGTTTCATGATGTAAGGACCATGCCATAGAGGTTCTAACTTCCCTGTCCCTAACTTATCATGAGCCTGGTCATAAACGAGGACTAGGTCTCCTTCTACAAAAGCGCGAGGATGGACGGATTTATCGTATTGATTATTGATTCACTTTTGATACATCTCACTAATGAGAGAGGAATCATGATGTGTTTCATCCAACCTAGTCAAGTGTAAGAAATGTTCTTCTTCAGTAGAAGTGTGGGGCAGGAGTTCTACTTTGAGTTTCAGCGAGGGATTTTCTCACTCGATTGGTAAAATAGCTTCTATGCCATATACTAGCTGGAAGGGAGTGAATCAAGTAGCACTTTTTACCGAGGTATGATAAGCCTAGACAGAGGAGAAAAGTTGTAAATATCAATATGTCTTGTTTTCCCCTACCATCTGTTGGATCATGGTTTTAAGGACCTTGTTAATAGCTTCAACTTGTCCATTATCTTAAGGATAGTACGAGGATGAGTTCTCATGGATAAAACCCAACTTGGCATGAAACTCACTCATCATCTAGTTCTAAAAGTGTGAACCATGATCAATGACAATGCCATGTGGAACACCAAAACAAGTGATGATGTGGTTAAAAAAAAAAGAGATGCAGTACAACCATCATTCAAAAAGGTAGGAATAGCCTCATCCCGTTTAGTAAAGTAATCAACAGTGACGATTATATAACCGTGCCCCCTGGTAGAGGTAGGCTTACACTGCATGAAATCAATGCCCCATTTGGAAAAGGGGTCGATGGAAATAATGGGATGCAGCGGAGTAGGGTGGGTGCGTGCCTTGTTTTGAAAAACTTGGCAAGGTGGGCATTTTTTGACGACCTCGATACAATCTTTGAAGATTGAGGGCCAAAAGTAACTGGCACATAAAATTTTATGGGTTGTAGCCATCCCAGAAAGGTGACCACCACATGCTCCAAGGTGACAGTCATTGAGGATGCTTTCATCCTCTTCATGAGTCAAACATCGTCGTAGCATAGTGTCAATACCATGGTGTCATTGACGATAAGGTAGCAACGAGAATCATGGCGGATATGACAACGCTCTTCACGAGAGATATCGGGCTGAAAAAATTGGTTCTGGAGATAAAGAAGGATATCTCCATAGCAAGGGTTGGATGTGATGATGAGGAACATAGTCTCATTGAGGAGAGAATCTCTGGGCTCAGTATCTTCATCATCATGGGGAAAGTCATAGATAAGCTCCGCAAACACCAAATATTTTTTTAGCTTTGGATTTAACAAAGTCAAGATCAAACTCTTCAAGGATGACGATCCTGTTGGCCCTTGGTTATGGAAGGAAGTGAAGATAAAGGAAGAAAAGGAGAAATGAGAACTATGCGGAAGACATAGTGACTGTTACTGGGTCGAAGTGCGCAAAAGAGAAGAAAAGATGGAGCGAAGCCCGAGAAAGCAAGCTGTCAGATGAGGAGATCGAGTATGATAGATCAACAAGGAAGAAGGATCGTGGACAACTCATCAAGTGGAAAAATCCGCCATTATATTCTTTGGAGCACCGCGTGAGAAGGAAGGAAAGTCAAGCTAGTGAAGCCCTAAAAACGCAACTCAAGTTGACCTAGGGTTTTGGTATCTAGGGTTTTGGACACCTAGGCTTCGACCTAAGGATGTCGGTAAGTGATTGTAATGTATAAATAAGAACCTATATGAGGGAAGAGCATTGGTTCAGGTTCGAGTTACTCGATCTAGTTGTTGTTTTATTTTGATAGATTATTGTTGTGTGAGAGAGAAGTGATAAGTGTGAGAGAATTTTGGTATTGTAAGATCTTCAGTTGGCTGTGAAGATCAACCCTGCAGTTGGGTGCATGGGAAGGGCGAGAGATAGAGAGAAGAAAGACATATGTTGGTTAAGAGTGCAGATCAGAACTCTATGCTTTCATCTTAATATATTATAAATCATAGTTTTGTGGATGTAGCCCTACAGAGAGGGTGAACCATGTATATATGTCTTCTGTCTGTGATTGATGCTGTGTTATTTTGCCTTGATATATTGTTCTTGCATTGTTGTGATAGATATTATAGGTGTATGGAGTAGATCTAAGATGATATGTGATATATGCATGTTGTATTGTTCTAGTATTGGATCAACTTGATATTCCCCTTGGTTGTAGACACTTTTGTCCTGCAACCCCCCCATAGCTACTTCGGGTGAGACTGCATCTGCTTCGTAGGTGTAGCCGAAAGGGATAGTAGTTAGGGCTTGTTATTGTGCTCTTGGATCTGAACCCTGGGTCTGCCCCTGGGCCAACAAATGGTTCCGTTGTTGGGACATGAATCTTCTTGAGGGAATGTCAAGGTGGTTCCCATCAAAGACAGAGATTCAAAAGTGGATAGAGGATCAAGAAAAGGACTTCGCTGAATCCCGGGACAAGAACCCTAATTTGAGTACAGAGGATTGGTTGGAGAGACATATTTTTACTGATATACATGAGATATTCTTTGGAGGAATCCATCAGGAGCTATACGAGTGGTTAGCTAGGTTGGCAGATACAAAATTTGAGGTCAGATCTAGACCTCCTGTAGTTTGGGTGTTAGTGTTGATCAAGAAGTTCAAGAGATTTGATAACGTCATGTCAAGAGCAGTGGATCACTGGTTCGATAGCACCATTGGAGGCTACATCACAGGGTTTTTTGTTGACAGAGTAGAATCATATAGCCAAGCCGAGAGATATTTTTTCAAGGAACCCAAAGGAAAATTTTTACACTTTCTAAAGTTGAGAATAAACATGTTGTTGCATTAGAAGAACATCTTGAAGATACAGTAGATTGGCCGAATCTGAAAATTCTAATGTTCAAAAATTTGGACAGTGACAGCGACACAAAGGCTAGACATACGCGCAGTGGGAAAGTGTTCATAGAAGTTCATCTTGCGAAACTATTCAAGAAGAAATATGGAGATGAGAGTTTCTATAGTGGAGAAGAAGCAGATCTGACCTACGAAGAGCATTCAGAAGCCACTAGGGTAGAGGAAGAGGAAGTTGAAGAACTTCGTTAGGATGAGCCAGAAACTTCAAGAACCGCGCAAACTCTTGGAGTAAGTTATGTTACCCCTCCTGTTGATTTATAAGTATTAAGAAGTCAGAATAATCCAAGCCACCAGAGCATCCAGAGCACCGTCACTAGTAGTCCACCACATACTCTGTCAAGGACCCTAGGAAGATCTATGGTAGATGATATGAGACTCCCTATCTTTAGGAGAGATGGATCTGAAGATCTTGACCAACACTAGTTCCTATGTGAATCCGTATGGAATATGAAGAATGTCATTGATGAAGCAGTTAAACGAACCCAGTTTAGCACTACCCTAAGAGATCGTGCACTAAGTTGGTACATCAAGCTTGTACAAGGTCTTGTGCAACCCAAGCCACTGAATGAGATAAAGAATGCGCTAATTGTAGAATTTAAGAAACCTAAGTTGGAGTCCCAATGTATTACAGAGATGAAAGAGATCAAGCAGAAGGTAGTTGAGCCGGTTTGGGAGTTCAATCAAAGATTCAAGACTCTAACAGGTCAATTGACTTTTCAGATTCCAGATGAGAAGAACAAGGAATGGTTCATTTCTACCCTCTTACCACACATCAGAGTCCCTTTGATGCAGCAAAATATTTCTTCATAGCCCAAGGTGTTGGAAATCGCCATGAAGTTAGACTCAACCCCTATGGGAGAATCTAGCTCAGTGAGTCATATCTTGAGTCAACTGACAAGTTTGTCTTTGCAGGTCGAAGATATGAAGAAAGACAAGGGAAAAGATAAAAGATAAGACATCTAGTGTGTCAAATGAAAATCAAAAGGCCATAAAAAGGAGAACTTCCCTCTATTCCATCAATACTTGGCCTTTAGAGATCCAATCCCTTTCAAGAAAGTCACCTTACTGTGGTGCGAGGTATGTAGAAATAGGCATTGCCCTGGTGAATGCAACTACATGCAAAAATATGTTGAGACATGAAAAAAATTGTATTGCATGTTTTGTAATTCCATGGGACATGATGATAGGGATTGTAGGGCTTATGATCTCATGCATGAAAGTTCAAGAGACATATACAAGATTCAAGGAAAATTACAACAACAAGGAAACTCCAGGCAGTACAACTCCCCTGGGAGAGGAAATTTTAATCCTTATAGTGGATTCAGAGGAAGAGGGTGAGGAGGAGGTATGGGTCGAGGATGAGGACAGATATTCTGTTATAACTGTGCACAACCAGGACACTTGGCAAGGGACTGTTAGAACTCTTGCACTAATTGCAGCTACTGCAACTCCTTTGAGCATGTTATTGAAGAATGTCCAGCACTGCTGGCTAAACTTCAAGAGAAACGAGGACCTCAGCAAAACCCACAGATACAATTGATCAAAGTTGAACCTCGTGGAGAATACCCTAGAGTCATTTTTATTACTAGAGGAGGTGCTATTACAGAAGACAACAGAATAACCCAAGGGAGGCCTAAAGAAGATTCAAGAATTAGGAAAGATATAGAGAAGACCCAAAACTTTGATGCAAAGAAAGAAAGACAAATATTTGAAGAAGAAAGAAAAGATTTCAAAGGAGACCAAGGCTCTTCATCAAAGACAATACCATAAGTAAGAGAGTATGAAATGCCTCAGGCATTTGATCAGTCTACTTCGCCAAGAGAAGGAAAAGAGGTAAGAAAGATCATGGAATTTCTATATACTTGTGTTAAGTTGATTCAGGATGAGAGCGTTGTCCAAGAAATACAAAATTTAATCAAACAATATGAGATAGGAAAGATAGACCCCTTATTGAATAGGGAAGTAAGTCAAATCGGTAAAAAGAGAAGGACCAATAAGGAATTACATTTGAATGCTCAAATAGGTGAATATCATATAGATTATGTGTTCCTCGACTTAGAGGGTCGGAGGTCAATGTCATGATGAAGAAAACCTGGGCACTGATGGGAAAACTGAAGTTGATCTATTCCCCTATCAGGATTAGGATGGCCAATCAACAAGCTGTAAGTCCATTTGGTAGACTCAAACATGTCCCTGTGGACATTGATGGAGTAAGAACATTTGCATATTTTGAGTTAATTGAGATAGTTGATGACAGTTTCCCTTATCCTACGCTATTAGGAATTGATTGGGCCTTCAATAATTCCATTGTGGTTGATTTAAAGAAGAGACATATAACTTTTGAAAAATATGGCCTTAGGGTCATTGCACCCTTAGATCCTGATGAAGGTCAATGATACACAAAGCCCATTAGAGAAGAAGACCGCACATATGAACTGGAAAATATATACAAATTAACAGGTAGAAAATAGGATTACATTAATCCTATGACGGATGGAAACCTAAGATGGAGAAGTCACAACATATGCTCATCAGACTCAAAAGAAGCACTAGAGAATTGGAAGAATAAAATGTATAAAGTATCTACAAGAAGATGTGCTAGACTAACCAGAGAAGTTCGTTGGATCGAGACAACAATAAGTAACTTACCCACCTTTGATGGTCTAAATCCTTTGGAAACCTTATTGTTGGACTTTGAAGAGAGTGTACTAATGCAAAAAGACTATTGGTGATGGATGAGGCCATGAGAGAAACCCCAACAAGATGGTGGGGGGCACACAAAAGTAATATTATAGATTGGGTACAGTGTCATACCTTGATGACAGTGTGGTTCTCAGCACAAGTAGAAGGCTTCAAATTTCGATACACAAGTCGAAGTTTCCCAAAGGACCATGTGAGAAGTTGTGAGGAAGACTAGAGAAACGTTCCTCAAAGACAATGGGTACACAAATTCATCAAAACACTGGACACGACACCTATGGAGAAACTGTTGAAGAAATATTGTCAGTTTAGTTGGACAGAAGAATGTCAGCTGAGCTTCGATATACTGAAACAGAAAATGGTTATTGTGCCCATTATGATGTTTCCAAATTGGAGTAAGGAGTTTCATTTGCATTTCTATGTGTCTTCCATTGCTTTAGGAGTTGTGTTAGCACAACCTAGTGAAGGAGAGATTGACCACCCATTAGCTTTTTCTAGCAAGAAGCTATCAACTGCAGAGGTCAACTACACCACCACTGAGCCAAAAGGCTTAGCCATGGTGTATGTGCTACATAAATTCTTCCACTACTTGTTGGGAGGGCACTTTAAAATGTTTATTGATCACTTCGTGCTTAAATACTTAGTCAACAAGCCAGTGTTGGGGGGAAGAATATGCAGATGGCTCCTGTTATTTCAAGAATATGACTTTGAGATTATAGTAAAGCCAGGAAGAATGAAAAAAGGTTCTGACAACCTGTCAAGGTTGGAACATAGTGAAGAGCCGACCAGTTTGAAGGATGCACTACCAAATGCACAGCTACTAGCCATTATAAATATCGATGACCAATTCACAGAGATAGTCCAGTTCCTATCAACAGGAATGGCACCTAGTGAGTACAAAATTCCTTAGAAGAAAAAGTTAGTAGTGTGTGTTGCAGACTTCTCACTTAAAGCTGGAAATATATACAATATGGGACCTAATGAGATATTGAGAAGGTGTGTTATCGAGGCACAATGTCCACTGATCCTCGCAGAATCTCATGAAGGCATCGCAGGAGGACATTATGCAGGTAAAGAAACTGCACATAATATTCTTAAAGCTGGCCTTTGGTGTCCTACCTTACACAGAGATGCTAAAGACTATTCCAAAGCTTGTGATGTATGCCAAAGATTTGGGAAACCATCCAAAAGAGATGAAATGCCATTAGCACAACAATTGACCCTACAAGCATTTGAGAAATGGGCCATTGATTTTGTGGGACCTATAAACCCACCAGGAAAGAGCATAGGAGTAAGGCACATCATCACTATGATATATTTTACCAAATGGGATGAAGAAAGAGCAGTTAAGGAATTTAGTCCAACTATAGCTACACACTTCATTTTTTATGACATCATAACTAGGTTTGGATGCCCAAAGATCCTTATGAGTGACCAAGGCACACATTTCATAAATAAGACTGTTGAAGACTTGACTGAGGAATTTGCAGTCCACCATAAGAAGAGAATACCTTACCATCCACAAGAAAATGGGACAGTGGAAGCATTCAACAAGATCTTGGAGACATCACTAACTAATATTTACAGTGTGAACAAGGATGATTGGGACTTAAGAGTACCAGCAGTACTTTGGGCCTATAGAACCACTTGAAAGAAGTTAACAATGCAGATCCCCTTCAAGTTGGTTTATGGTCTCAAAGTTGTTTTTCCCATGGAATACTTGGTGCTAAGCTTAAGAATTATTGCCTGTAAATATATGGATGGCACTGGTGTTGTTCATGAGAGGCTTGCACAGTTTGTCGAATTGGAAGAAGACATATTTGTTGCAGGATTCCATCAACAAGTACAGAAGGAAAGAGAGATGGCCTACCATGACAGGAACATCAATAAGAAGACATTTAAACAAAGGTATCTGGTACTGGTATACGACAGTAAGTTCATGAAGCATCCTGGGAAGTTCAGAACGCATTGGCTTGGACCATATGAGATCGCTTATGTTACAGAAGGAGGAGTTGCATAGTTGAAGACTTTAAAGGGAGAGTGGAAGGAAGGATTAGTGAATGGGAGCCAGCTGAAGTCATAGCTCTTAGTAGAAGCATAAGGAAAAGGGTCTAGGTGCCAAGGGCAGTTGAAACTGGGTACTAGACACAGAAAATACAGTCTGCACAAGGAGGAAGAGGAGGCATCACACAGAAAGCAAAGGTTTCTCTGCACAGTTCGAAGTTGAAGTAAAATAGGAAGCTCTGATCTGAAGTGACTCAAGATGAGTCACAGGTGAGTGTCACGGGCTTATTGGCCCTTGGTTATGTAAGGAAGTGAATATCAAGGAAGAAAAGGCGAAATGTGAACTACGTGGAAGACACAATGACTGTTACTGGGTCGAAGTGAGAAAAAGAGAAGAAAAGATGGAGTGAATCTTGAGAAAGAAATTCGTCAGATGAGGAGATCAAGGATGATAGATAAGAAAGGAAGAAGGATCATGGAAAACTCATCAAGTGGAAAAATTCACCTTTATATGCTTTGGAGCACCGCGCAAGAAGGAAGAAAAGCCAGGCTGGCGAAGCCCTGAAAACATGGGTCAAGTTGACCTAGGGTCTTAGTATATAGGGTTTTGGACACCTAGGTTTCAACCTGGTAATTGATTGTAATGTATAAATAAGAACCTATATGAGGGAAGAGGGTTGGTTCAGGTTTGAGTTACTCGATCTAGTTTTTTTTTATTGTGAGAGATTATTTTTGTGTGAGAGAGAAGTGCTAAGTGTGAGAGGATTCTGGTATTGTAAGATCTTCAGTTGGGTGCAAAGATCAACCCTGTAGTTGGGTGCATAAGAAAGGGGAGAGATAGAGAGAAGAGAGAGATCTTCTAGTTAAGAACACGGATCAGAACTATATGCTTTCATATTAATATATTATAAAGAACAGTTCTATGGACGTAGCCCTAGAGAGAAGGTGAATCATGTTTATCTATCTTGGTTGTGTGATTGATGTTGTCTTATTTTGCCTTGATATATTGTTCTTGCATTGTTGTGATAGATCTGATAGGTGTATGGAGTAGATCTAAGCTGATAAGTGATATATGCATGTTGTATTGTTCTGGTATTGGATCCACTTGATATTCCCCTTAGTTGTAGACACTTATGTCTTGTAACCCCCCCATAGCTGCTTCAGGTGAGACTGCATTTGCTTCGCAAGTGTAGCCGAAAGGGACAGTAGTTAGGGCTTGTTGGTGTGCTCTTGGAGCTGAACCTTGGGTCTTCCCTTGTTCCAACAGATCCATTTAGAATATTTTCCCCTAAGAAATTGATGTGTCAGAATTTGATACATGGGTTTTCAGTCGGCGATAACTGTGGTGGTGCGTAGAAAAATGTAGTGATAGAATCTTTAGACGGCGATGATGGCTGCTAGAGCCAACTTTTCAACATGTGAATATTGGAGCTCAGGACTAGATATAATTTTTATCAAATAATATATCATGTGTTCCTCACCGATAGGGTCCTCTTGAACTAACACCATAGAAATAGTGGAAGTAGAGGCTACCAATTAAAGGATATAATCCTGAGTATAGTTTGGAGGATGCAACAGAGGTGCATTGGTCAATGCATGCTTAAGAGAATCAAAATATCATTGAGTAGTCTCATCCCAGATGAAAGGGGCATCTTTATGCAACAATCGCATAAATCCTTTGGTAATCTCAACGTAGTTACAAATGAAACGGCGAAGAAATTTTTCTTTCCCCTGCAAACTTTGGAGTTGTGTCAGATTTTTAGGTGGAGGTAAAGTTAGGATAGCTCTAATATTTAAGGGATCCACCCAAATCCCATCCTTGGAGATAACAAATCCGAGGAGTCGTCCTAATTTGACAGAAAAAATACATTTATGTGGGTTCAAACGAATACGGTCGAATCGACATCGAAGAAAAATCACTCGTAGATGACCAAAATGGTCCGATCGACTGGATGAGTGGGAAGGTAATTCATCGAGGTAAGGTTCCACAATATTTTTGATATCATTGAAAGAATATGACATGGCTCATTGGAATGTAGAACTAGCATTTTTAAGGCCAAATGGTAGTTTTCGATAGGTGAAATTTCCCCACGGGTAGATGATTGTTGTCTTATGTTGATCAGCAGGTAAAATGTCAATCTGGTTGTACCTTGAGAAACCGTCCATGAATGAGAAAATTATGCTACCAACACAATTATCAATAATCTAGTCGATGAAGGGCGTAGGGTAGTTTCCTTTTGGACAATCCTTATTGAGATCCCTATAATCAACACAGACATGAATGGTCCCTTATTTATTAGTTATCGAAACAATGTTTGAAACCCATTTTGTCAAGTGGACAAGATAAATGAAGCCATATTTCAATAAATTTTCAACTTCTGCCTTAATGGTCGTGGTCTTTTTAGGATGGACCAGTCGGAGTTTCTGTCGAACAGGTTTGACACTTGGGTAGGTTTTAATTTCATGCACAATTATCAATGGATCGATCCCTAGCATCTCTTCGTAGCTCCAAGTGGAGACATCGCAAAATTATTTAAATAAAGTCGTATAAGAGACCACTTCCTCGAGCGAACAATTATCACCAAGGTTGATGTTTTCCATGACACCTTCCTTTATCGAAATGTCGATAACGATTGTAGATGAAATGTTGCCCAAATTCCCCTCAGAAAGAGTATCTTGTGTGAGGATGGGAGATTGTGGAAAATCGACAACATCAGGATAGAAGACAGATTGTATGTCTTGTTGAATTTCATCGAGAGGTGGAAGAAAAGAGGATCGATGATGACTATCATCCCAAGGTACGTCGTTGATGCTAAGCATTTCCATAATAGATTCATAGGAAGAAAAAAATTGGAAAATGTAGTCGAACACAAACGTCAAGGAATTTAACCACGATGGCATCGAGTAAGTGTCGGGTGCCAAGAGATGTTGGTCATCTGAGGAGGGAGAGGAAAATTGGATAGAAACGTATGAGTTTTCAGCTGGACTAAGTGGCATGGTGTCACCTAGTGCATCAAATTCCAACAGACTAGGTACAATCCAACAGTCAGATGATTCCAAGGATTGGTAAACTGTAGTCAAAATCATATTGATTGTGGCAACATGATGTGTGGTGGGTGGAAGTGGTGTAGGGAAGGTACCCATACTACTAGAGTCTTTCAACAAGCCAACACTAATGCTTTCATACATGATCTTGTGATCTCCCAAAAATGGAATATTGTTGGTAGCGGGAGCGCGAGCGTCAGGTGTATAGAAATATAATTGATCGACAGTGACAATTTTTCCATGATGACGAAATTGTATGCATCAAAATAATGACGAAGAAACAACAGGAATAGCATAAAATCAACTTCTTCCAAGGAATAAGTTGTAATTGAGAGGAGCATCGATCACCTCGACATCAACAATAACAGTTTTGCCGCCTAACTAAATGGCTAAGGAGTGTAATAGTCTGTGACGATGAAAACCTCGCCCATCGAATGTGTGCAATATCATTAGGGATTTGTTAAGTGGTGGTGATTTCAATCTTTTCCAGCAGGCTAAAGACATGACACGGGTAGAATCTCTCTCATCCAAAATAGTTTGGTGGATTTTTTGATTGTGAACAACAACATCAACCTGGAAAGAAAGTTGGTGAGAGAGTCGAGATGTAAAATTATCCAAGTTAAACATGATATTGTTGGACGACTCAGCATCAAAATCATCAATAGTAGCCAAGAACATTCTACGTTGATTGGGGCAGCGTTGTAGAACTTCTAATGCAGACATAGCACATGGTGCTTGAGCCAAATATTCAATAATGTTGTAGTTTTGGGCAACACGTGAACTAGGATTAAAGGTAGAATTACGGGTAGTTCTCTTAAGAGGGCATAATATAGAGTTGAATGTAGGTTTATCAATCTGAAGTGATCTAGATGAAGGACTAATAGATGGAGGGATAATGGAGGATGGTGATGGATTTGGTAAAGTATCGTTAGTGACCTTTCCTTTGTCAGGTTTAACTAGTGTGTCATATGTCATAGAGCGTGTGGTTAAATCAATCATGTTAAATAGATATATATGGGCACTTGTTGAGGCTTCATCATGAGAAGGGTGGCTGGAACTATCCTTTGGAGAGGGGGTTTGAGCAACCATAGATTGTTGTTGAGGAAAAGGCTGAGTAAGCACGGTAGGTTGGGAAATCCCTTTGAAAAGTTTGGCCACTTCATCGCGATGTGGTGTTGGCATAGGGGCAGACCCAGGGTTCACTCCAAGAGTGCACCAACAAGCCCTAGCTAATGGCCCTTTAAGCAACACCTACAAAGCATATGTAGTCTCACCCGAAGTAGCTAAGAGGGGGGTTGCAGGACAAAGATGTCTACAACCAGGGGAATATCAAGCAGAACTAATACAACAATACTACAACATTCATATACCTCTTATCATCTAGATCTACTCTGTGCACCTATTAATCTGATCTAACACAATAATGCAAATAACAATATAACAATGACATAGATCTAGGCATCAATCACACATATGACACAAAGTATACGTGGTTCACCCTCTCTCTAGGGCTACATCCACATAACTATGCTTATTATATATTGAGATAAAGCTTACAATTCTGATCTGCGCTCTTAGTTAGCATATCTTCTCTCTTCTTCTCTCTGTCTCCCACCTTCCTGCGCACCCAACTATAGGACTTGATATTCACACCCAGTAGAAGATCTTACAATACCAGAAGGCTCTCACTCTCAACACTCCTCTTTCTCATAGTACAATAATCTTTCAACCAATAACAATCAATATCAATACCCAACACTAGTACCAACCCGACCTAGGTCCTCTCGACCTCTATTTATACATTATATTCCCTCACCAACAGCCTTAGGTCGAAACCTAGGTGTCAAAACCCTAGGTGTCTAAAACCCTAGGTCAACTTGACCCACCTTTTCAGGACTTCGCCAGCATGTCTTTCCTCCCTTCTCATGCGATGCTCCAAAGAATCCAATGGTGGATTTCTCTACTTGTTTAGTTGTCCTCGATCCATCTTCCTTGTTGATCTGTCATCCTCGATCTCTTCATCCAACGACTTGATTTTCCATACTTAGCTCTGGATTTTCTTCTCTTTTGCTTACTTTGACCCAGTGATAGTTAGTGTGTCTCCCACGCAGTTCACATTTGACCTTGTCTTGCCCGATCTTCGCTTCCTTCCATAACCAAGGGACAACAAGCCCCCAACACTCACATGTGACTCGTCCTGAGGCACTTCATATCCAATCCTTCAGTTTCACTTCAAATTTGGACTGCGTAGTGTAGCCTTTGCTTTCTGCTTTATGCCTCCTTTCCATCCTTGTGTAGACTGTATTTTCTGTGTCTGGTACCCAGTTTCAACTGCACCTGGTACCTAGACCCTTTTCTCCTTTCTTTTACTGAGAGTTATGAGGCAGTTGGTTGTCATAATACAACTTTAGCTGACTCCCATTCACTAATCCTTCTTTCCATTTTCCCTTTAGTGTCTTTAGTTGGTAACATAGGTGATCTCATTGGTCCAAGCCAATGCATTCTGAACTTCCTTGGATGTCTTATAAATTTACTGTCATACATCAGTACTAAATCATCTTTCTCAAATGCCTTCTTCTTGATGTGTCTTTCATGATAGGCATTATCTCTTTCCTTCTGTACCTGTTGATGGAATCCTACAATAAATCTGTCTTCTTCTAGTTCAACCAGTTAGGCAAGCCTCTCACAAATAGTGCCAGTATCATCCATGTATGTAAATGCAGCAATTCTTAAGCTTGGTACCAAGTACTCCATCGGGACAATGTTGACGGACGAGATCGACCACTCATCAACTGGAAGAGTGAATCTAGCCCAGGGTTGTCTAATTAACCCAAGTCGTTTGGATTAACTCACTCTGACGGGTTTAATGGCTCCGTTGGCCAATCTAAAGTCCTAAATAAGATTGGATGCCTCATATATGGGTTGTTTAATATCCTGAAAGAAAAGGAAAATAAGAAGATTTTAGATACATTTTCAACCACTACTTTACACAATTCGAATTAACATAACTGGCTACAGAATCTTATAGTTATTTTAGTAAAATGAAATCCAATTTATTGTAAAATAAAGAAATCTAATTTTAACAATATAATCCTATTTTAAGATGAGAAATCATACCTCCAACTATGAAATCAAATCATATCAGGCAACCTTGGAATTCACAATGGTTGTTGCAGCCTCAACATTTTTAAATATTACATTGCCTGTAGGTTTATTTGAATTTTTTACAGTCATTAGGATGTATAACTTGTCCATGGGCTTGCTCTATAACCTTTTGATCGAGAAAGGCTTTGTTGTAGGAGGATGAGGCACAGGCCTGAGTAGGTGAGAAGTGCATTGTAGCAAGGTCTGTAGCAAAATAAAATAAAATAAAAACGCTCATCTTACCCGAAACAAAAATTCTGAGAAATTTACCTCCAAAGGTCGAGGCATATCTCTGCAATGGTATTTTTTTGGATAAACTACCTGTGATGAAGATAAAATGGCTCATTTTGGTTCTGGGTTTTAAAGGGTTTGTTCTAATTCATAGCAGTTTGCTCAGAATCTCTCCTGTAAAATCGTGTCTCCAACAAGCAAAACAAACAAGATTAAACTTTGCTAACAAAAGTGTAAAACTTCAGGAATTGCAGGGAGTCTCGTAGCTTGACTCAAGAAATATTTTGTAACCTCAATTTGGATATCACCTACCCTAGCCCTATACCCATCAAATGAGAAAGAGAATTCCTGGGCAACTTGTAAATTGAAACCCTGAAACTTCCTAATGAAAACGAGCTAGCCACTTCTCTCCAAATCTTCTCTGGCATCGTCATATAAGAGAAGAGTTTGAATGTCATTTGGTTCAACTCTCACAACAGGATCCATATTGGATGAGAGGGTAATCAATCAAACACAGCGTGCAGAGAGGGCTAGCAAAGCCCAAGGCCAGTCTTAGAAATGATGGCTGATTGCAAATCGTATTGCCAATTATCCTAAAGTACGAACCCCTAAAGTATGAACCCACGACCAGATCCTTCAAATGAAAATAAGTGTGCGCATAGTGGGTTCGATCACAAGGTTTGGGGGAGGTTGAAAATCAAAAATCAAAGGACTAGTAAAAGGAAATGTATAACCAAGAATTAAACAAAAACCCATACCAAAACTCAAATCGAAAAAAAAACCTTTGTTGATATAACCATCAATCCCTAAGCATGCTTGGTGTTCAAGGAATCGAAACAATGAGAATAGTTCTTCATGACAGGGAACAAAGTTTCATTAATAAACAACATGAACAACTTGCCTTTGACAACATTTTAGAACAGAAAGGTAACACAGTCGCAAATTTTCATGCTTTGTATTCATGCTTCCAGTCATGAACGAAGCATGAAAGATAATAATAGGAAAAAGTGACAACTTACAACTGTTGTTTCAAAAATTGCGTCATGAAGAGTAATAAAAACAAATGACTCCGGATAGGTAGCTATGTAGATCAATTAATTGATATAAAAAGTTAACAAACATGTTGAGCTGCCAACAATGGCGACATGATAAGAGAAGTAGTTATCTCTACAATACGAACTAGTTCGGGTTAGAGAATTCTAAAAAACTTCAAATCGAAGAACAACTGCAAGGTTATTTGAATATCTTTAAAAAAAAACAAGACGCGGCCTAGTTTCAGATACCTTTCATTTAAAAGAATGAAACTTGGTGACAAAATTAACAAAATAAAGCCACAATGTTAAGTTAAAATCTCCAATACTGTTGACAGGGCCACTATTTCCAGCAGGCGTCCATAGCCTCGATAGGGATGTCAATTAACCCACTCTAATGTCTGTATCATGCCCAAGAAATTTCAAATCAGAACAAAGGATGATTATGGCCAACATAAGGTTTATACCTGAGAATTTTCTTTTACCCGACATCGCTTCACAGCCAGCGGGCCTGTTCAGTACCTCGGTGAAGTTATCTTGGCATCATGCATTTATTTACCCACTGTCAATAGACCTGTTCAGTGTCTCGATGGATTTACAAACACTTCCCACAGCTCTCTGAGAGTTTATTCACATTCTGATATAGTTTTAAAGATATTCAATAGAGTGGGGTGACGCTGAAAATTCCAGTTTTTTAACACAACTTAATATTTTCACAGGCCTTTAAATTTTTCTAGCAAACCTTCATCAAGATCTGAAAAACAGTTCATTGATAGAACTAATTTTCAAGGGCAGGGAGACATCATTGAGTTGCTATCTTAAAGAGCAGTGACAGTGTAAAGAGACCTTTTAAAGATATTCGTGAATACATTAAAGTGCAGATTGAAGCCAAGGAATCGACTTTCAGACAAATGACACTTTTAACCAGCCTACAATTTCGGAGAAGGACAGCAATAGATGTTCTGACAGCCCTTGACAGTTATATCGAGATGAAGCATTTTGTTCTCTTCTTCTAAACTAGACTGTAATATAGGTATGTTTGACTCAAAAAGGCCAAAAAATAAAAATAAAAACAAACCAGAAAACAAAACGGAAAACAAAACAAACCAAAACAGAAAAATATGTACAAAGATGGATCTAGAATTTATCAGGAAAATACCTCTAGAGACTTAAAGGAAAAAGAAATATCCTCATTGATATGAATGTAGTCCTACTCATGACACCTTGAATCAGGGTTGAAATTACAGTTCAGATTCAGTTATCTATTTACTTTTCATTTAAGATTTTCATGATGATACTGTGGCTTTGAAAAGAAATATTCAACAAAAAGCAAAGAGAAAAGGATCATATGGACTTCCCTGACAATCATCATGTTATGGTTCTCGTGGTGCGCCCTCTTGTGCTCATGACTGCATTATTACAAAGTGAAATAGTGAGGAATAAAACTGAAAGAAAACCTATTACTAAACCTACCCTAACTACTAAACAAATCAGAATACTACGTGAAGTCAGACTTCCAATGTAGCCATCAAAGTAACTCCAATCCTGCAATGGAAACAAAATCAAACATTACTAAAAAGAATGGTAATATATCAAAAAATGACATAAATATATCATACTTGCCTTCATAATCGTCATTTAGAAACAAAATAAGCATGATCTTACCATTCCCTTGAAATTTCTTGATGTATGAATCCTCCAACCATTGTGGAATCTTGTCGTGATAAGGATCATAATGGCATAGATGAGTGTAAGTGATTTTGGGAAACTTGTCAAGATTATGGGGAAATGACATAATCATCAGCCAAGGCTGAAGTGCCCCATTCTCCTGACAATTCTCTAAGTGTTCATTAATTTCTTCACATGGAGGATCTAAAAGAAATATGTCACGCTTACTTCCAAGTAAAAACAAAGCAAGCACAAATTTATCTTTATTATGAAGAATTTTTATATACGAATATGCAAGCCATCGTAAGATCCTATCACAAAAATGAGGATGTAAACCATGACTTTGGTGAAACAAATATATCAATGGGGAACTCGTCATAAGAGGATTCATGACATGAATCATATCATTGGTTTGAATGCTTCCTTTGATGAGATTGATCATTTCAAAATGTGAAGCACAAACATTAAAATTCGAGTTAATCAAAGAACGAATATGCAACGTAGAATGTTTGATCTCCATAAGATAGAGTGCATTGTCTTTTTCAACAATAAACTGTGTAAAATCATCTCGCAACATGTCCTTTTCCCATGTGAGTGATAAAAGTGATAGAGAGTCAAAACTGACTTTATCAATTTTATGTTTGGAATTAACTTCATCAAATCTTTTCATATCGAAAGGATATGATTATGGCGGAAAAGAGTAGGATTTTGTAGGTAAGGTATTAATTCCACCAGAATCTAAGAAGAGATCAAGATATAAAGAATAAAAGGAATCAGAAATAAGCACATGAAAAGAACCTCTTGAGCTATGATATTTAACAATGGTATTCTCAAGACATTTCTCTTCACTTTTAAAACTCTCACTCTATTTTGGTGATGAATTCCTCAACATAATATGATCATCTAGATTTTCCTTATGTATGATAGATAATTCAAAACTTACGTGACAAACGTCTAGCCTTTCCTGTGGATAAAGTACATTTTGAGTATGAAGGTTTAAAGTTTCTTCTAATAATTGCATATCTTCTTCTCTAATCAGTTTCATAGGAGTGTTGGAACGTTTAAGACGATTTTCGTCGCTTAAGTGTTCTTGAATGACTGAGTTTAAATATTGATTAGAGCATGAGTTACAAGAATGAGGATACTCACCTTGAACCATAAACCAATCTTCTTACATGATGGTCGAAGACTGAGAATACAATTATTCAGAGGAAAAAACAGTTTGGTTGTCGATAAGAACCTGGTCAATCAATTCTACCTCCCTTTCTTGTTCAAAATTTTCGGATGGATTCCTCTCATTATGTGAACTAAATTCTTCTCACAATTGAGTGATAGGATTTGCAACTGGTTCTTCATTCGCGATTGAATATGACTGGATGGAAGGGACACAAGCATCATAGCAGATATTTAATACAAATGACATGTCATCAAGATCAAATTTACAAAGGATATGGTAGATTCTTGTCGAAAAGTCTTTCGAAGATGAATCACCATTGATTAGTGAAGTCTGGAATGAAAGCATCTATAAATTCATCTACAAATTGAAACCAATCAAAAATGTGACATGCTGGAAAGGACTCAAACCAATGTTTAATCCGACCTCTAAAAGTAAAAGAGAACAATCTGCATAAAACTCTTAAATCAGAAATGTCATGTTTAATGCATTTGCACCAAAACTTATTAAGGTGGTCTTTATCAAATTTATTGCCTCCACCATCAAAGGTGAGTTTGGAAAAGCGAGAAACTGTCTCATTGGGAACATTGGGTAATGAGAAGTGGAAAGCATGTTCCAACACAGAGATCTGGGGAGCCATGGGGGAAATTGAATACATTTAAAATAAAGGCTCCTACAAGGATAGCTTGTCAGTCGGTCCTCCTTCTAGCGCCATTTGTTGATGGGTGAAATCGACCACTCGTCAACTAGAAGAGTGAATACATTCTGGGGTTGTCTAATTAACCCAAGTCGGTTGAATTAATTCACTCTGACGGGTTTAATGGCTCTGTTGGCCAATCTAAAGTCCTAAAGAAAGCGAAAAATAACTAAAAGAAATACAATAACTTACTAAATAATAATCATTGAAATATATATATATATATACAATTTATCTAAATAATATTTATATAATAGTTCTATTTATCATATATACAACATATACAAATAATGAGTTTTAATCTGAACTCATAGAAAATCAAATGTTTAATGGTTCTTTCGATGAAAGTAATAAAGAAAGCGAAAATACTGGTTTTTTTTGTTTGTTTTCTTGTTTGTATCCATTCATAAAATCAAATATTTAACTACTTAATTAAACAAAAAGATATAGATAGTGAAAATTATACTATATATAAAAACTTCTATAATAAGAAAGAAAATGAAATAAAAGAACAGACTAACCTATTAATGCATCCAACGTCTGTACAATAGAGAATATCGAACCACCTTATATGAGAGGTAAACCTGCAACGAATCTTAAGATTGCTCCGAATAAATATGAAAAAATATGTTGGAAACTGAGTTTTGATAACATAACATATAATGGAGACAGACACAGTGATCTTATGATTTACAAGTAACTACAGTGAGATAAATCTTCTTGTAAGAACTTGTATTTAAACATTCAACAGAAAATTAGAGACAAATCTCAAATTTTGAATTGAATCGATGATCACCCTATATTGTATCTAAAACATGACATATGGACAACATGTGAAAATGAATTATCTCTACTCACAACAAATCATGAAGACAAAAAGCTATCACCATCTATTATCACATCGAGATAAACACAGCTTAAACTAAGACATCATGCACAAAAGATAAAGCTGTAATATGCATTATGTTCCATTCACGTCTATGTGTAATTGTCCATACTTCATCCCCGGGCTAAGATGTCTCTGTTTACAAACTGATAGGTTTATAAAGGCCTCAGGAAAGATAACTGTTTCTGTTCCTGAGATCAAATATTTATTTCAAAAATAAAGGGGGATGCAACCACCCTGTTTCTACTAAATCTTCCAAAACTAATAACAGTTCATTTTTGTTCATACAAAATGCATGACTGTAAGGTCTCAAGGATGCCTCATATATGGGTTGTTTAATATCCTGAAAGAAAAGGAAAATAAGATATTTTAGATACATTTTCAACCACTACTTTACACAATTTAAATTAACATAACTGGCTACAGAATCTTATAGTTATTTTAGTAAAATGAAATCCAATTTATTGTAAAATAAAGAAATCTAATTTTAACAATATAATCCTATTTTAAGATGAGAAATCATACCTCCAACTATGAAATCAAATCGTATCAGGCAACCTTGGAATTCACAATGGCTGTTGCAGCCTCAACATTTTTAAATATTACATTGCCTGTAGGTTTATTTGAATTTTTTACAGTCATTAGGATGTATAACTTGTTCACGGGCCTGCTCTATAACATTTTGATCGAGAAATGGTTTGTTGTAGGAGGCTGAGGCACAGGCATGAGTAGGTGAGAAGGGCATTGTAGCAAGGTCTGTAGCAGAATAAAATAAAATAAACACTCATCTTACCCGAAACAAAAATTCTGAGAACTTTACCTCCAAAGGTCAAGTCATATCTCTACAATGGTCCATTTTTTGGAGACACTTCCAACGATGAAGATAAAACAACTCATTTCGGTTCTGGGTTTTAAAGGGTTTGTTCTAATTCACAGCGGTTTGCTCAGAATATCTCCCGCAAAATCATGTCTCCAGCAAGCAAAAAAAAGGAGATTAAACTCTTCTAACAAAAGTGTAAAACTTCAGGGCTTGCAGGGAGTCCTATAGCTTGACTCAAGAAATATTTTGTAACCTCAAGTTGGACATCACCTACCTTAGACCTATACCCATCAAAGGAGAAAGTGAATTCCTGGGCAACTTGTAAATTGAAACCCTGAAACTTCCTAATGGAAACGAGCCAGCCACTTCTCTCCAAATCTTCTTTGGCATCGTCATATAAGAGCAGAGTTTGAATTTCATTTGGTTCAACTCTCACAACAAGAGCCATACTGGATGAGAGGGTAATCAATCAAACACATCATGTAGGGAGGGTTAGCAAAGCCCAAGGCCAGTCTTGGAAATGATGGCTGACTGCAAATCGTATTGCCAACTGTCTTAAAGTACAAACCACGACCAGATCCTTCAAATGAAAATAAGTGTGTGCATAGTGGGTTTGATCACAAGGTTTGGGGGAGGTTGAAAACCAAAAATAAAAGGACTAGTAAAAGGAAATGCATAACCAAGAATTAAACAAAAGAACATACCAAAACTCAAATCGAAAATAAACCTTTGTTGATATAGCCATCAATCCTTAAGCATGCTTGGTGTTCAAGAAATTGAAACAATGAGAATAGTTATCCATGACAAGGAACAAAGTTTGATTAATAAACAGTATGAACAACTTTCCTTTGACGACATTTTAGAACAGAAAGGTAACACAATCCCAAATTTTCATGCTTTGTATTCATGCTTCTAGTCATGGACGAAGCATGAAAGATAATAATAGGAAAAAGCGACAACTTACAACTGTTGTTTCTAAAATTGCGTCATGAAGAGTAATAAAAAAAAATGACTTCGGTTAGGCATCTATGTAGATCAATTAATTGATATAAAAAGTTAACAAACATGTTGAGCTGCCAACAGACAACAACTTAGAGACCATAAACCAACTTGAAAGGGGTCTGCATTGTTAATTTCTTGCAAGTGGTTCTATAATCCCAGAGTATTTTTGGTACTCTTAAATCCCAGTCATCCTTGTTCACACTGCAAATCTTTGTCAATGTTGTCTCCAAGATTTTGTTGAATTCTTCAACTGTTATGTTTGCTTGTGAATGGTAAGGTGTACGTTTCTAATGGTGAACTGCAAATTATTCAGTCAGAGCTTCCACTGTATTGTTGATGAAATGAGTGCCTTGATCGCTCATAAGGGTCTTAGGGATTCATAACCTGGTTATTATGTTATCAAATATAAAATGATTAGTTGTATTTGCACTTCAATCCTTGACATCTCTTGCTTTGGCCCATCTAGTCAGGTATTCTATCGTAGTGATAATGTACCTTGCTCCTATGCACTTTCTTGGTGGGTTTACAGGTCCCACGAAGTCAATGGCCCACTTTTCAAATGCTTGTAGGGTCATATGTGGTTCTAGTGGCATTTCATTTCTTCAGGATGGTTTTCCAACTCTTTGGCATACATCACAGGCTCTGGTATACTCTTTAGCATCTCTGTGTAAAGTAGGCCACCAAAGGCCAGCTCATAGAACCTTCTACGCAGTTACTTTCCCTGCGTAATGTCCTCCTGCAATGCCTTCATGAGTTTCTACGAGGATCAGCGGGTGCTCTACCTCCATCACACATCCTCTTAGTATCTCATCAAGTCCCATATTATATAGCTGACCAACTATCATTGAAAAGTCGGCAGCGCGCACCACTAGTTGTTTCTTCTGGGAAATTGTATACACACTTGGAGCCATTCCTATTGAAATGAATTGGACTATGTCTAGGAAGTGGTCATCCATCTTCCTAATGGTGAGAAGCTGTGCATTCGGTAGTGTATCCTCCAGACTGGTGGGTTCTTCTCCATGTTCCAACCTCGACGGGTGGTCGGGTCCCTTGTTCATTCTTCCTGGCTTAACTATGATCTCAAAATCATATTCTTGAAACAGGAGAAGCCATCTACATATTCACCCCCCCAACACTGGCTTATTGACTAGGTACTTCAGTGTAGAGTGATTAGTAAACATTTTAAAGTGTCCTCCTAGTAAGTAATGGTGGAATTTTTGCAGTGCGTACACCATGTCTAATCCTTCTCTTAGTGTAATTGATTTCAACTGCAGATAGATTTCTGCTGGAAAATGCTAATGGATGGTTGATCTCCCCTTCTCTAGGTTGTGCCAATACTTCCATGCACATGAAATTCTCTGCTACAGTCTGGAAATACCAGAATGGGCATAGTCACCATCTTTTGTTTCAATGTGTCAAAGCTCTATTGGAATTCATCTGTCCAACTAAACTGACAGTCTTTCTTTAATAACTTCTCCATTGGCGCAGTAATTTGAGCATATCCTTTGATAAATTTCCTGTAATAGCCAGTATGTCCTAGAGCAGTGCGCAGGTGTTTGACTAAAGTAGGAGGCGGTAAGTCGACTATAATTGTAATTTTTGATGGATCAACCAGCAATCCTTGCTTGCATACAATATGTGCTAATAATACTCCAAATGGTGTGAAGAAGATGCACTTCTTCAAATTTAAAGAAATTTGACACTGCCTGCATTTGTCCAACATTAGTCTTAGACATTCAATATGATTTTTCAACAAACTAAAAACAGTCCAGTCATCACAATAGGCTTCTAAAAACTGATGAAAAAATTCTTTGAACACTTCGACCACCACCCTGGAGAAGATGGTTGGGGCATTCTTCAGTCCAAATGGCATCATTGTGTGTTGGTAGGATCCCCATTCTATGGAAAATGTGGTCTTGTGGTGGTCCTCCTTCACAATCCGAGTATGATGGTATCCTAAAAACCCATCTGTAAAAGAATATACCTCCTGGCCTCCCACATTATCCAACACTTCATATGTGAATGGTGTAGGGAAAGGATCATGCAAACAAGCAGCATTCATATTCCTGAGATCTATGCAGATCCTGATCTCACATGTCTTATTGTCTTGCACCACCATAGGGCTGATCCATTCTGACTCTTCGACAGGTTCAATAATCCCTGCTTCTAACATTCTATCGAGCTCAATCTTCACTTTTTCCTTATATTTTGGGTTCAATTTGTAGGGTCTTTTCTTGACTGGCTTCACATATGGTTTCAAAGGTATTCTCATCTCTCCCATAGATCCTTTGATTCCCTTCATATCAATGAACTTGGTTGGAAACAAGTCCCGATACTCATGCAGTAATTCTGTAATTTTGTCAATGGTAGCAGCATCCCAATAATCCTTGACATTGGCAAGATTCAGTGTCTCCTCTGTCCCAATATTGACTTTCTTTATCTTGATCGGTTTTCAAATTAATGGCAGCTCAACTCCTATTCCTTCCACATCCCCATGGCCTTCTGTCTCAGTAATGTTTACCTTCCTCAGATCATCATCTGTGTCAGCATTAATGTTGTAACATCCCTGTAGTTTTTGGAATGGTGCAGTCCATTCATCCTCTTCTTGCCCCAAAGGGAGGCTAGATACCTACTTAAATATTGTATGCCTCACAATATGTAGTTCTTGATAAATTGAAGGAAATTCACTTTCAAACAAAAGGGTGGTTACAAAAATTCTGAAGCATACCCTCCCAATCTGCAGTGATGAGGCGCAGCTCTGCTTGAAGGTACTAGTTAATAGAAGTCGTGTCTGGCATGTTAATGAATCTATGTACCCATTGTTCTTGAGGAATGTCACTCCAGGCTTCTTTTCAGCTTCTCACATGGTCCTTTAGGAAGCTTCGACCTGTGTACCTCACTTCACAGTTTCCTACTTGTGCTGAGAACCACACTGTCATCAAGGTTCGGCATTGTGTCCAGTCTGTAATATTTTTTTTGTGTGTCCCCCACCATCTTTTTGGTGTAGCTTTTAGGGCCTCATCCATAGACAAAAACCTCTATTATTCTAGTACACTTGTTTCAAAATCTGAGAGGAAGGCTCCTAGAGGGTTCAGAACATCAAAGGTAGGCAAGTTACTTATTGTTGTACCAATCCAGTGAACTTCTATGGTCAGTCGATCACATCTCCTTGTGGATACTTCATACATCTAGTTCTTCCAGTTCTCCAGTGCTTCTTTTGAATCTGATGAACACGCATTGTCACTTAGCCAACTTAGATTTCCATCGTCAGTAGGGTTGATATAATCTTGTTGTCTGGTTGTTAATTTATATATGTTTTCCATCTCATATGTGTGGTCTTCTTCTCTGATGGGCTCTGTATATCATGGACCCTCATCTGGATCTAAGGGTGAAATGACCCTAAGGCTAGATCTTTCAAATTTCATGGGTATTTTCTTTAAATCAACAACAGTACAATTGTCGAAGGCCCAATCAATTCCTAGCAATGCAAGGTAAGGGTAGCTATCATCAACAATTTCAATTACCTCAAAATTTGCAAAGGTCCTAACTTCATCGATGTCCATAGGGAAATGCTCCAATCATCCAAATGGGCTGATAGCTTGTTGATTAGCCATTCTAAGCCTAATAGAGGAATATATCAACTTTGGTTTTCCCATTAGTGCCCAAGTTTTCTTCGTCATGACATTGACCTCTGACCCTAAGTCAAGGACCACATAGTCTATATCATACTCTCTTATTTGAGCATTCAAATGTAATTCTTTTTTTCTAATTCTCTTCTTACCAATCTGGTGTACTACCCTGTCTAGTAAGGGGTCTACCTTTCCTAGCTCATACTGCCTGATTAGGTTCTGTAACTCTTGCACAACATTCTCATCCCGAATTAACTTAAGACAAGTGTACAAAAACTCAATGAGTTTACTTACCTCTTTTCCTTATTTCGGTGAAGCTCATTGATCAAATGCCTAAGGCATTCCATACTCTTTTATTTCTGGTCGTATTTTAGATGAGGATCCTCGGTTCCCCTTGAAATCCTGCCTTACTTCCTCAAAGATTTGTCTTTCTTTCCTTGCATCAAAAGCCTGCATCTTCTCCACAACTTTCCTGATACCCGACTCTTATGAGATCTTTGTTTTGATTTTTCTATCTTCTCATGTAGCAAGGCCTCCTCAAGTAATAATAGCGAATCTAGGGTATGTTCCACGCGGTTCAACATATATCAGTTGCACTTGTGGGTTCTTTTGGGGTCCTCGTCTTTCCTAAAGCTTAGCCAGCAGCATAGGGAATTCTTCTATGACATGCTCAAAAGAATTATAATAACTGCAGGTTGTGCAAGGATTCTGACAATCCCTTGCCAAGTGGCCTGGCTACATGGAGTTATAACAGATTATTTGTCCTTGGCCTCAACCCATACCTCCTCCTCCTCCTCGTCCTTTTTATCCACTGCAAGGATTGAATTTTCCTCTCCTTGGAGAGTTGTACTGCGGAGTGTTTCCTTCTTGTTGTACTTCACCTTGAATGTTATATATGTCCCTCGACCTCTCATGCATGAGATCGTAATCTCTACAATCTCGATAATCATGCCCCGCTAATTTACAGAATGTGCAATGCAAGTTTTTGGGTGTCTGAACATACTTCTGCATGTAAATGCCTATTTCTACGTACATCACACCAAGGCAGGTTAACTTGCTTCAAGGGTCTCAACTCTCCCGAGGCCAAATACTCATGAAATAAGGGACAATGTTCCTTATCATGACCTTCAAATATGCATCTTACACACTAGATATCTTCTCTTTTGTCCTTCCCCTTGTTCTTCTTCATATCCTTGACCTACAGAGATAAACTAGTCAGTTGGCTCAAGATCCGGCTGATGCCTGAGCTAGATTCTCCCATAGGTGTTGATTCAAGCTTCATGGCGATCTCCAAAGATTCTACCTACGATGCAATCTTATGTTGCATCAGAGGGACTCTGATGTGTGGTAACAATGTCGTGATGAACTATTCTTTGTTCTTTTCATCAGGGATATGAAAAGTTAATCGGCCTGTTAGGGTCTTGAATCTCTGGTCGAACTCTGAAACAGGTTCTACTACCTTTTGTTTGATCTCTTTTATCTCTTTAATACATTGTGACTCCGACTTAGGTTTCTTAAAATCTGCAATGGGTGCATTCTTGATCTCGTTCAATGGCTTAGGCTGTGCCAGTCCTTGGACAAGTTTCATGTACCATCTTAGCGCACAATCCCTTAGTGTAGTGTTGAACTAGGTTCTCTTGATGGCTTCCTCAGTGATACTTTTAATATTCCACACAGCCTCACACAGAAACCAGTGTTGATCGGGATCCTCATATCCATCTCCCATGAAGATAGGGAGCCTCATCTCATCTTCCATAGAGTTCCCTAGGCTTCCTGTCTTAGTATAGGCTGAGTTGCTAGTAACAGCACTCTGAAGACTCTGGTGGTTCTGGCTATTTTGGTTGCTTGGTGCTATTGAAATGACAGGAGGGTTAATGTTACTTACTTCAGTAATCTGTGCAGTTCTTGAGGTTTTTGGCTTGCTTTGGAGAATTTCTTCAGCTTCCCCTTCTTCTGTTCTGGTGGGTTCTGAATGTTCTTCGTCGGTTAGATCTACCATTTCTCCACTGTAGAAACCCTCTTCTTTGTAATTTTTCTTAAATAGTTTCTCAAGGTGAACCCCTCTAAATACTCTTCCATTACACATATTTTCCAGCTTTTGTGTCATTGTCGCTGTATAAATTTATGAACATTAGCCTTTTCAAGTCCAGCCAATCTACTGTATCTTCAAGACGTTCTTTTCATGCAACAAAATCTTGATTCTCAGCTTCAGAAAGTGAAAAAAAATTCCTCTGGATCCTTTGAAAAAGTATCTCTCGGCTTGGCTATATGATTATACCCTATCAATAGCAAATTCAGTGATATACCCTCCAATGGTACTATCAAACCAATGATCTACTGCTCTGGATACAACGTTGTCAACTCTCTTGACCTTCTGGATCAGTGTTGGTGTCCAAACCACGGGAGGTCTAGATCTGATCTCGAAACGGGTATCACCTAACCTAGCCAACCACTCAAACAACTCATGGTGGATTCCTCCAAATAAGATCTCGTTAATGTCGGTGAAGATGTATCTTTGTAGCCAATATTCAGTACTCAGTTTTAGGTTCTTGTTCTAGGCTTCAAAGAAGTCCCTCTCTTGATCCTCTATCCACTTTTGAATCTTTGTCTTCAATGGGGACCACCTTGACATTCCCTTAAAAAGAATCTGGTTCTGGCAACAAAACCATTTGTTGGCACAGGGGCAGACCCAGAGTTCATTCCAAGAGTGCACCAACAAGCCCTAGCTATTGGCCCTCTCGAAAACACCTGCGAAGTAGATGTAGTCTCACCTGAAGAAACTAAGAGGGGGGTTGCAGGATAGAGATGTTTACAACCAGGGGAATACCAAGTGGAACTAATAAAATAATACTGTAACATTAGTATACCTCTTATTAGATATATCTACTTTGTGCAGCTATTAATCTGATCTATCACAATAATGAAAATAATAGTATAACAATGACGAAGATCCAAGTATCAATCACACATACGACACAAAGTATACATGATTCACCCTCTCTCTAGGGCTATGCCCACAGAACTATGACTATGATATATTGAGATAAATCTTACAATTCTGATCTGCGCTCTTAGTGAGTAGATATTTTCTCTTCTTCTCTTTGTCTCCCACCTTCCTGTGCACCCAGCTGCAGGACTTGAGCTTCGCACCTAGTAGAAGATCTTACAATACCAGAAGGCTCTCACTCTCAACACTCCTCTTTATCATAGTACAATAATATCTCAACCAATAACAATCAATATCAATACCCAACACTATAACCAACCCAACCTAGTCCTCTCGACCTCTATTTATACATTATAGTCCCTCACCGACAGCTTTAGGTCGAAACCTAGGTGTCAAAACCCTAATTACCCAAAACCCTAGGTGTCTAAAACCCTAGGTCAACTTGACTTGCCTTTTTAGGGCTTAGCCAACCTGTCTTTCATCCCTTCTCATGTGGTGCTACAAAGCATCCAATGGTGTATTTCTCTGCTTGTTGAGTTTTCCTCGATCCATCGTCCTTATTGATCTGTCATCCTCGATCTCCTCATCCAATGACTTGTTTTTCCATAATTCAATCTGGATTTTCTTCTCTTTTTCTTACTTCAACCCAGTGACAGTCACTGTGTCTCCCACGCAGTTTGTGTTTGACCTTTTATTCCTCAATCTTCACTTCCTTCCATAACCAAGGGCCAACATGTGGACAATCTCAAGTGTAGTGATCATCACCACAAATAAGACATGGGAACTTCAGTTTCCTCTGTGGTTGCTTTTCGTTAGTGAGTGGTGGGTTTTGAGCTTTACGTTGTTCATTTTTATTATTCTTTTTTGTTGTTGTTGTTGTCTTTTTCTTACCTCCGGATTGTTGTGAGGCGGCAAAATGAACCGCATTCACCTCAAAAAACTGGGTATGAGGGGAGTTAGAGGAGGGTGTTGTCGAACTAGGATACATCAAAACTCCTCAAACCCTCAAGATCGAAGGATATATCAAAAAGAAAAAGGTAATAGTCCTAATTGATTATGGCAGTACTCATAATTTCATTCACTATAAATTAGCCAAATCTCTCAATTGCTTTGTATATCCAGCGCCAGAGTTTCAAGTAATGATTGCAGATGGAGGAACTATCAATTGCTTAGGAAAATTCAATAAGATAAATCTTACTATCGGGGAATATGCAATGAATAGTCCAATGATTGCTATACCCATGGGTGGTGCATATGTTGTACTAGGAATCCAGTGGTTACAATCATTAGGAACAGTGGCTTTTAATTTTCAAAAACTTTTCATGAAATTTTCATTGGAAGGAAAAGAAATTGAGTTAAGAGGTATCACAGGGAAACCTGGTAAGGTGATAAGCTCTAATGGCATGAAAAAATTATTGGAAAAGGGGCATCAAGGCGTTATTGCACAACTATGCTCACTAGATGTTCAAACATCTAAGCCATCTATTCCTCAAGATCTCCAAAGGATCATTTAAGCATTCCAAAGTATTTGAAGATATTCCAAAGGTCTTCCACCCACTCAAAATCATGATCATGAAATTCACCTAATTTCTGGGAGTGTTCCTCCTAACATCAAGCCATACAGATACCCTTACACCCAAAAGAGTGAAATTGAGCGCATGGTTGAAGAAATGTTAGAGGCTAGCATTATTAGACCTAGCCAAAGTTCTTACTCTGCACCAGTGGTAATGGTATTCAAGAAAGATAGTTCATGGCGTATGTGTGCAGATTATAGAGCTCAACAAGATCACTATTAAAGATAAGCTTCTCATTCCTGTCATTGATGAATTGGTATATGAACTACATGGAGCAATCTATTTCACAAAATTGGATCTCTATTAAGGGTATCATCAGATCAGAATGAAGGAAGATGATATCCCAAAAACAACATTCCGAACTCATGAAGGCCATTATGAATTTTTGCTCATTCCTTTTGGCCTTACAAATGTACCTTCCACATTCCAAGGGTTGATGAATTCCATTTTCAATCCCTTCCTTCGAAAATTTGTGTTAGTATTTTTTGATGATATACTAATCTATAGCAAGTCTTGGGAGGATCATGTGTGACATGT